>CAVNZG010000458.1:0-79843 GCA_963693315.1 Diogma glabrata | reverse complement strand
GGCGAGTTTGAGTTGTCGGACTAGACAAAACCAGACAATTTTCTGTCGGACAAATTTGCCCTCGTTTTCTAAAATAAATTTCCACCCCCCTATAATAAATAACAAAATTATGGTAATAAATATACAAGACCCCGGGAAATCGCTATGTGTCGGAGTTTCCCGAGGGAAAAAGCGGCCGAATCAAGGAAAATGGCAGAAAAAAAAGTTGTAGGACTCGTCAAGGACAAGCGCCTTACGATGTATAAAATATGTGGTAATCAGAAAATTAAGTAGGTGAAGGTCCAGGCCCACTGTCCCACTGTGGATGAAAGCATAGCTTTCGAAATAGGTATTTAGTGTAATAAAACTCATTCAACAAGAACAATGCGTTTTATTTTATTATTAATCAATATTTTGAAAAATTAATTATAAGTCTATTCATTACTGTTCAGCGTTTTTTATGCATAAAAGTATACACGTCTATCCAGTATACAGTGAATTTGCATGCAAATAAAAATATTATATTGGAAATGATGTTTTACAGCTTTAAAGCAATATACAGGTATAAACAAGAAAGCAGATTTCTCGACTAACACTGTTAGTGGAATTTTGTAAGCTTGTGTATATTAAAGAAAATGTATATCAATTTTTCATAAGCAAACTAATTGTTGCATTGCAGTCATATTATGATGCTTGATAAAAATAAAATACCTAATAACGTGACTTGCATGGTCCTCAAATTAAAATATAAAAAAAGAAACAGAAAACAAAGTTAAAAATTAAATCGCTAAAAAGCGAAGTTCTAATATTAAAAGATCGTTGATAAAGTTCGATTTTGTTTTTGAAAGTTCGATTACAACGTGCAGATGCAAACAGAATGGAATGACAAGTTCGAATAATGAATGTATATATTATCGCTGTCACTGATTTAAATTAATTGATGCGAAAGGTTAACTTATGCCTTGTTCAAATTAAGGTTATTTTAAGACCTTAGTCCTTAACTAATAACTTACATTGAATGCACCCATGTGTCGGCAAAGTAGAGCGAAAGACATTAAATGACATTAAAAAACGACCATAAAGTCGTTGCCACATGACAAAAATTTTTGCCAGATTGCTAGCAACGATTTTCTAATTTTTGATTAAACAAAAACTTGCTTTATTTATATATTATGCCAAATGTATGGTAAATTAGAATACCTATCGATTAAAATAAACAACGCTTGTTATTAAATTAATTTTAATTGATGATTTTTCCAAAAATCATTTTGCACGATTTCTACCGCCGATAGAAATAAAAAATCGTTCATAAATCTCCACTGATATTTTGGAGAATTATGAACGATTTTTGTAGAATTATGACCGATTTTTTTTATCGTTCGGATTTAACCTCACATCGTGGTATTTTTCATTTTGAAAGTTTATGTTTTTGTGATTGTTTATAATTTACGTTGAGTTTGTTTTAAAATAAAATTTTAGAAATATAATTACATTCATAATAAAAATGTTCATTTCAAATTCAATATAACAATTCATATATTTTTTTTGCAAACTGTCATTTTTAGTGTTGTTGTTGTTGTTGTAAATATCGCCGATAAATTTTTTGTTCATGTGGCACATTTTACTTAAAACGACCGAATTCGTTCGTTTATATTTTGCATGTGGCATGGCTTTAAGACCTTAATTTTCATTTTAATGTTTTTACTTCTGTAGCAAATTCATATTTTTTAAAGTTTAAATTTATTTTTGGAGTTTTATTATTAGTCCAGTAAATAAAGATCGAAAAAGATCAAAAGCTCGCAAAAATCCTGTCGCGGACGGGACCTGGCGGAAATTGTTGGTCTTACCGAGTACTTTGACGTGAGAAAAATTACCTTGGGGTTCCGACCCTGTGAGCCTGGAAAATGGCCCTCAAAGTGTCAGAAGTAGTTTCCGAGCCATATCTCCGGAAATATGGCAGCTAGGGCATTCCTGTTTAACCAGAAATGAAGGTGAGCTAATTATCTACAGAAATGGTCCTAATCATTTTTTTCGCAACATTTATACTTTTTGCAAAAACGGGTAGTGAAAAATTGTCAAATTTGAGACCATAAAAAAACGCCAGATTCTCATCAAATTTGAGAACTGAGGGCTTGTAAATAGCCACAGCTCCATGTTTTGGCCTGAAAAATTTGACCTGCAAATGACAATGGCTTTCTCGTTGTATTTGCGAAATTATCGCGGCCATATAGGAGCATAGGAAGGATCAGTCACACACAAATTTAAATTATACATGTACTAATTTGTTATGTCGCTGTAAATGCGTTATATGTTGTCGATTTCTAATTTAATAATTTATAATAAATGACGTTTTTATTCGCCTACATATTAAAGTGTTACTTTATTACTGTGATTTACGGCCTAAAAGTGTCACTTTTTAACTATTTATTTTGTTGTCATAGCTACGTCCAAAAAAGTAAAAAGCATTTGCATTTGTTTAAATTCTATGAAAAATAAAATTTTTTATCAAAGCAACCCTTAAATTCAAAATTTCATTATCCAATTAAAATAGTTGTTATCATTTGTTGTCATAGCTACACAATAATTTGAAAAAAATAATTAATATTTTGTCAAAGGTTACTTGTTCCACATATTTTGATTTTAAAATTTATGAAAATTTATAATTTTAATTTAGAATAAACAAATTTTCTTAAAATATTTTGCTTGCGGCGAATAAAAAATAGTATATGATGCACGAACGTAAGCTATTTTGGACTTAATGTGGGTGCAAATCTCGGCTAGCGCCTCGACTCCACATCCGTCCAAAATCTTTAGCTTTACGTCCTAGCATCATAATGTACTATTGTTGACGATTAATACAATAACAATAACAGTATGTGTGTGCCATGTGTGCGCGCCTGCGCGGACCAATATTATACACGTAATATAAGCGCCGCCACGTGAAGTAGAAAAAAAGGAGGAATTTATCATAAATAATTTCAGAGAAACTTTTTCAATTTTTTTTTGTGGATTAAAAACAATGACATTATTTATATCAATGGAAAGCTGAGAACCTCAGCTTTACTTTTATATAAGTAACAATACCCAAAACATTCCTCGGAAAGAAAAAAAAGTTTCTGAAAAATTTGGCCAGTTTTTTTCCCGTGTGGGCGTAAAATCAACTTTTAAAGAGCCCTGGAAATTTCTAAACAATTTGAAAAATACGATCGGAAACTAGACATTCTAAGCTACGAATTGGTGTAACTTATGAGGCACTTTAATAGACAATAAATCTTTTATTAATGATTTTCCGCGGACTTTCCGAAACTCCATGAAAGTCCTCAAAATGGAAATTAATAAATTCCCTTTTGTTTAAAAGTGCGAGAAAGCCACTGCGGCAAACTTTCTGAGATGTTTCAAGACCCCCACAGGTACAATAATCAAGAAAGAAACATATAAAAACACAATTTTAAAAAAAAATATGAATCAATTTAAAACAGCGTCAGAAAACAGGATAAAAAGAAACTTTGACCGCCGTTTGCACTCGCTTACAAACGTGATAACAGAAATTTTATCACAGGATGTGACAGGTACGGGTTTTTTCTTTCACATGAATTTTGAATCATCGAAAAATATTGAATTTTGACCGAGTTATCCGCTAATTTGTCCGCCGCTCCTTAGTAAATACGTGTAAAGCGGCGTTCTGGCTCCATGATGAAGAGAAAAATGCAGGACAAGGTTCGAGTCCGTTATCTCGGAAACTATCGGGTTTACGATAAAAATGATTAGGATCATTTCTGTAGATAATTAGCTCACCTTCATTTCTAGGAATACCCTAACTGCCATATTTCCCGAGATATGGCCCAGAAACTACTTCTGACACTTTGAGGGCCATTTTCCAGGCTCACAGGGTCGGAACCCCAAGGTAATTTTGCTCACGTCAAAGTACTCGGTAAGACCAACAATTTCCGCCAGGTCCCGTCCGCGACAGGATTTTTGCGACCTTTTAACCTTTATTTACTGGACTATATCTTGTTAGACATTCTTCATCAAAAAATTCATTTCATTAGAAAAATTGCAGTTGTTTGGGAGAAAATATTTTGTATTTTTTTAATAATTTGGTTTAATATTTTAGCCATTTTACTTTTTATTTGCCCATTAGAGTTAAACAACTTGAACAATTAATTAAAGTTAAACCAAATTCGTTATTTTTCTATTCGTTTTATGAAGGAAAATGAAATGTCAAAATGATATTAATTAGAACGGTGGTGTTAAAAGACAATAGCAATAAGCATAAAAAACTACTTTATCGATAAATTTAAATACCGTAAATTTTCCGAATCCTTAGCCGCTCGAAATAAATCAATGTAGTTAAATGAATTTCGTGTCTATGTGTCGGAATCTTTTATAACAATCTATTTTTGTAAGATTCATATTGATTCTGCGTTACAACTTGCAGTTTCTCTCTTTTAATTTTATTATTTTTGTTTCTATGGTCTGCTCTGGTGTCAATGGGAATTCCTGGCAAACTGGTATCACTATGCAAAACGACAGTACAGAACTCTCAATGCTGTGTACGAGTAGAGAACGAAATATCAAAGTTTTTTAAAGTCGACTCCGGTTTAAGACAAGGTGATGCTATCTCTCCTATACTTTTTAATTTAGCCTTGGAATATGTGTGCCGTCAAAAGAAACTACCGACTAATAACAATATCTTGTCAATAAACTCAGTACAGATGATTGCTTACGCTGATGATGTTGTCATCCTTGGCCGAAGTGAAGTTGTTATGAGTGAGACTTTCAAGTCGCTTGAGAGTGGTGCTAGAAAAATGGGTCTGCAAATTAACTACAATAAAACCAAACATATGGATGTTTCAAGAGAGGCTGAGAAGAAAGATTTGATGTGCGGCGATGAACGAATTGAGGGAGTTGAATCTTTTAAATATTTGGGATCAATGCTTGACTCAAACAACAGCATACGTACAGATATAAAAGCTCGAATCGCTGCAGGTAATCGAAATTTCTACTCAATTAAAGCTCTTCTTGGATCAACTAACACCAAGCTCAAGTTATACAAGACTTTGATTAGACCGGTTGTGATGTATGGGTCACAAACGTGGACCCTTACACAAAATGACGAATCGCATTTATATGTTTTTGAGCGTAAGATCCTACGCTACATTTTTGGTCTACTTAAGACAGACGATGGAGAGTATAGAACCCGACATAACTTTGAAATTAGAGACCTTCTTGAGGGTCCTGATATAATAGGTTGTATCCGTTCTAATAGGATTGCTTGGTTTGGACATGTTCTACACGATTCACATTCTGGAATGATTAGAAAAATGTACGTTAGTACCCCAAAGAGTGGGCGACCGCGAGGTAGGCCACGACTACAATGGGAGACTGACGTAATAAACGACCTTTAAAAAATCGGCTGCCATGGTAATTATGTCGCTGTTGCGAATGACCGTGGTGAATATTTAAAGCTGATTAGCCTGGCAACGCTCCTACATGGAGCATGAACGCCTTAAAAAAAAAAAATATTTTGTTTTATTTTTTTAATTATATTAGTTTATTCATCACACTATATTTTTAAGAGTAATGTATGTATTTTTAAAATTGGTCAATTTATTAGTATAACCTCATTTTTAAAACAAAACGCCCTGTTAATATTATCAAGTAATTGCGCTTAACAACAGATGTCGCAAATTTTAAAATCCTTGGAAAAGAAAACATAATAATCAAAACATCGCCTTCCACCTTATCAATACTTATCCGCTTTTTCCCTCGGAAAACTCCGAAACATGGCGATTTCCCGGGGTCTTGTATATTTATTACCATAATTTTGTTATTTATTAAAAGGGGTAGAAATTTGTTTTAGAAAACAAGGGTAAATTTGTCCGACAAAAAATTGTCTGAGTCCGACAAAAAATTGTATTGAGTCCGACAACTAATATTCAACAGAAACGTAGATTATCTATATTAAAAAAAACAATTGAAATTGAACACAACAAGCTTTTTTTTACCATCGTAAACGAGATCATTTTACCCTCATAAACTCTCACAAACAATATTTTACCAATTCTAATCTTTCCTAAACAATTTTGTTTTTGTCATCTCAAATTGAAAAAAAGAAAAACTAAAAAGGAAAAATATTAAACCACAAAAATATAATAATAAACGTAATAAGATAAAATTACAAGATTTTGTTTAATGAAAACATCAACTTATCTCTCATATCTTTTACGAAAGCATGAAAGATGGAAATAAAAATATATTTAATATTTCAACATTCATATCTTTTTTATTAAAATATAAAAAAAAAAAAATTAAACATAATAAATCCTTGTCCAAAAAAAAAGAAACCAAAAAACTTTTACTTATTCCTATAAATTGTCGTTTTCTTCTTAAAATCTTTCATTTCTTATCTTAATTAATTTTGATGACAAAATATATAAAAAAAAAACAGAAAATCTAATGGAACCATCATTCTTATTACAACATTTATATGATTGTATTATTTGTTAATATAACTAAAAAGTTTCCTTAATAATAACAAAAAACAATTCGAGTCACTTGGTTATCTTTGCTAATTGATTTAAATGGAAATATTTATCTTGAGTGAGTAAATTTTTTTCGAAATAGAATTTTTGGTTTTCAATATTATGAATTTAGGAATTGAAGTTCAAGGATATACTACTATGGTGATTGGTGGTGACATTTTTATATTTTGAGGTTAATATCGTTTCGAAACACCTAGAGTACTTGACAGTTAAATAATTAATCTTTACGATAAACGAAAATAATTTACTCACGACACGAACCAACTGAACTATTGATAAAAGTATAATCTTGTTCAAGGAGATGACGTCAGGCAGCAGCTCCGAACCGATAAATTATTTATTTTTATTTATTTACTAGCTGGACCCGGCCACGCGTTGCAGTGGCTTAAGAAGCAATTAGACTGTTGCAGAACTCTGCAATATTTCTGCAATAGTCGTGCAGTGGTAGTGTGTAAAATATTCATTGCAGAAAAAATTGGCAATGAACTCATGGCAAAACATTGCAATGAGTCATTGCAATGTTTTGCAATGAGTTCATTGCCAATTTTTTCTGCAATGAATATTTTACACACTACCATTGCAGAAATATTGCAGAGTTCTGCAATAGTCTAATTGCGGCTTAAGTCTGTTTGAATATAAGAAATAAAGAAAACAAAACACTCACCTTTCTAATATGTTTTATTTCATAATACTTGAGGGTATACACTGTTTTTTGTTGATCCATTGACTGTAAGGATATAGAGATTGCCTGGTTTGCCAACTCTAGAACATAGCGTATTATAGCGTATTATCAACATGTCCATGTGAGAAACAATCGTTATCTTGATCTAAACCACATACTTCCAATGTTTGGCCATGAGCTATGTTGATGGTGATTGCAAATGCCAATCGAATTGGGAATTGCAATCTTTTAAATTGAAATGGCACATCTGTTGGTATCATGGGTATGCGAGGGATGAGGACATCTTCGCTTTTGAAAGCTCCATTCAAGATTGTTGCTTCTACTACGTTGCTCAATAATTTTTTTACTGTGAGTCGCGTTTCATAGCAAAGTTTTGGCTGATTGATATTACGCAACATGATGATTGGCACACCAATTTTTAGTTGCAGTACATGTGGTGGCATCCCTGGTAGATCAAGTGAATTCAAAAATTCTGTTGGATAGTTAACTGCTTCATCTGCTTCCATGACAGTGTCTACGGACTTGTATGTGACTTCCTCGCTTTGAACATTAGACAGAAATAAACTGTTAAGTTCATTGACGTTTTTGTTTTTGGCTGCAAGAATGATTCGTTCACTCAGCCAATCGTGATTTTTATGATTAATTTGAATATCAGGAAATACTTTTTCATTAATTCCTCTTTTGACGACACTAAATTGCAGAAGTTATGAGGCAGTAAAATTCGTCCTTTTGTAAAATCAACCGGCACCTTTCCGTCACCTATTCTCAACAATTGATATGAGAATATCTCAGCTAATTTATCCTTTTGGAGGAGAACACGCATGTTTATAGTTAATTTTAACCTTTTTACGTGTCGCCACAAAGTAGAATATTTCAGGCAAGCATTTATTTCATCCGCTGGTGTTGATCGGGAAACTACAGGTAATGTTTGTCTGAAATCTCCTGCAAGCAATATTAAAGCATTCCCAAATGGTCTGGTATTTCCACGCAAATTTTGCAATAATCGATCAAGCGGTTCAAGTGATTTTTTGTGCGCCATTGTGCATTCATCCCAAATGATTAGTTTACATTTCTGCAATACTTTTCCCATTCCCGATCCTTTGGAAATGATGCATGTGGGCGTTTCAATGAATTGCATGTTTAATGGCAATTTCAAAGCGGAATGAGTAGTTCTTCCACCTGGTAGCAATGTTGCAGCTATGCCGGAAGACGCAAGAGCTAAAGCTATGCTATTTTGCGATCGAATTGCTGCTAAAATCAGTCTGATTAGAAACGTTTTGCCAGTTCCTCCTGGCGCATCTACGAAAAAGATTCCTCCAACCCCGTTATCAACATTTTGCATTAGTTGATCTTAAATTGTTTTTTGTTCAAACGTTAGCTTTGGAATATTTGATTGCACATACGGCAATTACTTCTGTAATCCTTTTATTTATTTATGATGGATGATAGCATGCAAATTCGTATTGATGTTATCGGCCTTAAATGCTATTTCTACACTCGAATCACTTAAATTTAATGTTTTTAAGTACTCAGAAATACAGCTAAACTTACCATCTGATTCATTGTCACTTTCATAAGAATCAATAAGCGCAAGGTGTTAGTTAGTTATTCATACACAGTACTGTTTTATATATTTAAATTTCTTTCAAAATGGTAAGTTTTCTGTAGCCAAATGCTTTAATTTATAACAATCACAAATAATATGCAGATCAGCTATTTCATTTATAGTACTAAGAACAGATAATTAGTAACAGAAGTTCTCCTACCGAGGACAGTCCTACCGAAAGGAGAACACATTGCAACCTTATTGGTTTACAAATTAGATAAAATAATCTTTGGGATTATCACTATACGAAACTAATCGATTAAATTGAGCATGAAGTTAAAATCGACCATAAAGTTGAGTGATTTGAGAATAAAGCAGGTGAGACACTTGTAATTGTTGACAGCCTACGTTATAAAACATAAACATATGTATAACGAAAAAAAAAAATAAAAAAAAAAAAAAATAAAAAAAAAACTATGTAACAACCTTCCTGTATTTGAATGCAACGTTGTGTCCAAATTTCAAAAGATTCGATCAAGTACTTTCGGAGATTACCTATTTTGAACAAACGAACATTTACATTTTTATTTATATAGATTTTTTTTCTCTTAAATGCATATAATTTGCTTTAAGATTTGAAAAACCGAAAATCGAATTTCGTTCAAATGAACTTTATCTTACATTTTGGTTGACAAAAAAATTTTGATTAAAAATGAAATAATAAGATGATCGGTTCGGTGCTGCTACATGACTTCGACTAGAGGAACAAACATAAGCTTTCAATTGTTCAGTCGGTGCGTGTCACGATCAAATTCTTACGTTCGTTTATCGTTTATGATTATGAATATGAATATGAATATTGTAGAGATTAATTATTCAATTTTTATTATATTAATTCAACCTATTCAAATAGTTCAGTCACAAAACAACCACTTTGATAGATATTTGAGTGGATACTTATTTTCTCCACTACCTGCCAATTGTCACAATTATTTTTGAACAGGTTTAAAATAAAAATAAAAAGTCGAGATCTACTAAACATAACAAAATTTACGCAAATAACGCAGGTTCATCAGGACCTTGAGGACTAAGCAATAACGCTAGAGCTAATTTTTAAATACTACGTGTGAAAGTAATTGTGAAAGAGGACCGGTCAACGAGAACCCTGATCAAATTTCTCAAAATATAAGCCAGAGAATAGAACATAACAACTGGAAGTTGTATGTCCAAAAATCAGAACTTCTAGATAAAATGGTGGCATCGGCACCTTTTTAAATTGATAGCATATGTTGTTTATGGATCTCTGTTATTATATAGAAACGTAACATGGCAGAGTTTGATGAAGGGACAAAGCTAAAGTTGTCACGATTCGAAAATTTAGTAAAATTCATAGCAATTGGGATAAACAATTCAGAACTCTCTACTTCCAAGGGAGATATACATAAGTTAGAGGAGCCCAGACCAGAGTAGGTAAGGTTAGGTTACAGTAGCCATACCATGAAAAGAAATTTTGCGGTTCCACCACTACCTTTTGGAAACCAACAGGAAGAGAAATATGTCCCTGACGTTCGCAGATATTCGTAAGATCGTGCACCTAGAAACTAGAATCTGGTTTGAGCCAAACCAGAATGTCGAGCAGAAAAGTTGAGAAACTATTTCGTCCTCCACCGCGTCATTGCAGCTGCGTAAGTAGTCGTGAGCAAAAACACCTAGACTGCTCGCATGTTTGCCGATAAGACAATGTCCAGTAATGACACCCACAACCATGCTGATATCTCTACGACTTATTGACACCAGGTGATCAAACCTGGAGCGGTCCAGTGCAGACCAGACCTGGCAGGTAATCAAAGATATGGTGCCATCTGACCATCTCATATATGTGCGCGGATGTGCCTTCTTTTAAATAAATTCATCACCTGAATGCCAGTCAAGTATTGAAGAAACTCTTTTGAACTTTGTGTTATTTATAAGCTTTCAGTGCCAAACGCTTTTTCAAAATAGTCTGTGCAGATGTTTTGGAGATTTTTAAAACATTAGACAATTTTCTGCGAACGTTCAGAATTTCGTCGAATTTGCACTCTTACCCGCTTAATGTTATTTCTGGTGCATGCGGTTCACGGTTCATCAAGTGAACCAGTGTTCAAACAACGTTTGATTGTCTTATACACTGTAACGATGAACTATTTTCAATTTTTCTCTAAAATAATAGTATTCATATTCAAAGAAATTCGCTAATAATTTTTAATTTATTCTCTTCAATTGTAATAGGCGTAGGGACCTTTGGTTGTACTACTGTGAACATTTTTTTGGTGACGGATAAGACATTACTCAATTAATCAATTAACAATACATGTTTTGCATAAATAAATTTGTAAAAAGTAGAATTGTTGTTTGTATTAGTGAAAATTACTTGTTACAATAATGGAGAGGGAAACGGGAAACCTATAATATGTGTATATAAGCGATCAAATTGTTTGGATCGAAGATTAGTATAAATTTAAATCGATTAGTATATAAATTTCAATCAGAAGATTAGTATACAAAATATATTATTGTGTAAATTTGATTGTGGAAAAAAATGTAAATTTTTTATAGAAAATTAAATTATTTGTTTTATTTGTGATATCGAATTTAATCTATTTATTTATTTTTGATGTAATGAGTTTTAACGAAAGTTGTTTGATAAATCATTTAGTAAATAAAATTAAAATGAAAAATGAAATCTCTAAAATTCACAAGTTCAAATGCAAAAACGTGAAAATAGTTATTCAGGTGAAGTAATAACGAAACCGTTCAACACACTTTTTATATGTTACGGTGACGCTTCATTCCAAGCCGTTACATGTTAAATGCAAATATTCATAAATTTGATGTCAATCAGCAAGCGGCTTAAAAAAGTTTATGATATTGCTGAGCTTTGAAATACAACTGGTTATTGGCGTGTAAATAAATTCGATCAAACTATGAGGGATATATTTCAAATTGACAGACCTAGTTTGGTTTTATCATTTTATGATGCTTTTAATGAAATTACATTTAGTAAAATAAATTCCAGCCTGCAATCAACATTTGTTCCACAGGACTGGTTTTGGGAAGAAGAAAACATTCAAGAAATAAATTAATGTAACCCTTTTTGTATTTTGATTTATATAATTTTTGTGATTTATTTGTATACTGCTAAATTATTTTTTTTACTACTTGCATGAGAAATTTCAATTATTTACTCAAAAACCCAAGACAAAAGTTATTTTTCTCAGCTAAGGTTACTAATAATTATTCCCCACACCTAATAATAAGTATTTTAGCACCTTAGTAAATAATGAAAATATAATTTTTGTTCGTTTGTAAACTGAGTTCATCTTTAAATTTTTTTAGTTTCTTCCTAAAATAATAATAATATATTAAAAAAAAAATAAGCGTTTTGATTTTATTTTAATAATAATAAATAATGAATGAATGCAAAAATTTCTTTGCAACTATAGTTTAGTTTATTTGAAATTTTAATTCGTGTTAAAGTCAAACAGAATTCTGTTGAAATTTAGTTTAGTTGTGAGTTGTAGACTAAAAAAATTCTAAATTTGGCTCAACAATATTGAACAGATTTTCAATTCAATTCAATTCATGTCAAAAATAAATAAAAGCTATATTTTTTAATGCAAAGCATATGTGATTTTTATATAGTTTTAAGAAAATTCATTGAAAATAAATTGCTAACTAAGCAGCCCTGGATAATAAATATCCAATACACAATCCAATGATATGATACACAATGTTTCACCAAATCAAAATTTTTATTTATTCACCATTTGCTTATTAATTGACATTTTATTTTGTGAATAATTAAGAGTTTTAGTGCATTTTTTATATCAAGTAGTAAAAAAAATAGTATATAAACCTCGGTGAAGAAAATTTTCTCCATTTCGGTGCTTAATTCGCTCGAAACTTCGTTTCTCGCGAATTAATATCCACCTCAATGTAGAAAATTTACTTTATCACCTCGGTATATAATGTACTATTCTCTGTTAGCTAATTGATAGTTTCTTTACATTATTCAAAGTGATTCATAAATAAGAGATTTGCAAGTGTAATTTGTTTGTCATAGATTCAGTTTTCCGGCTTAATAATAACAGTTGGATTATTTCTGTAAAAAGTCCAAAATCCGTATAACACTTAATCTCTCATTATTCCTAAATGTTTCGCTGCACTGAAAACTTTATACTTTTGCTTTAGTTTTAAAAATTACTCATTGATTACTTCTTGATCTGCTTTCAACATGACTAACTGTAGTAAATTAAAAATTCAAATTTGCCATGTGGCAAGTGAAACGGTAAACATATACGAACAAATAAAAACAAATGAAAGAGGCAAATATATTTCATTTTTCTGGTTGATTGTTTACTTTTAAATTTGTATGCGAACTTTCTGGACACCGTGTACAACACACAAAAGGTTTTGATAAAACTACACTTTTTTTGCTTCAAATCCAAAAATAATTTGTAAATCAAATAAATTTGTAGTTTTTTCAAATATTTTTTTTGTAATTTACAATATTTTTGGTAAACTCACAAAAATTTTGTTAGTAATATATTTATAAAAAAATTTTTTAAATTTACTTAGTTTTTTTGAGTGTGTGAAAAAAAAGTGTAGTCCGTTTTCTAGCTGTACTCTTAAAAGAACAACAGCTCGACTTCGTTATTGTACGTGGTATAAAAAAAATTTCCATTGCTGCTTATGTATCTTCCTGTCTAATTCTCTGCGAGTAGGTATATTTACACTCGATAATAATATTTTTGATTTGCATCTTAGGTTTTCATAAACTAGAAATGATTATGATAATTATTAATTTTGAATTATTAACTATTGAACGTCAAAATTACCATAAAAATATTTTACTGGTAATTTTACATCTGTGACTGTCGGCAAAAATACCGATATCCTTTATAGATATCACATTTCATTTCAACAAGTCTACGGCCTATTCCATATCTGCAAGTTCAGTATAAAAGATACTGCAGTGATCAGGCAGGTGATAAGAGAGGCTTAAATTTAGTTCTGTCTCGTCTGAAAATTTGACAATAACTCAAAAACTGCGCATCGCAAAATTCTAAAAAAAATTGTAATGTTTTTTAAATAAGGTACTCTTTCAAATGACACTCCACTCGCTTGGGTCGAAAAAGTTTTGTTCACCCTTATCCATTCCTATACCTTAAAAGCACAGAAATATAATTAATTGAGGTTTCGCTTTAATTTTCGTTCAGAGTTTATTAAACTTTCTGTCTCTGTCTGAAGCCTTTAAAAATAATAAAAAGTGAAAAGCCCGTAAATTATTTTTCCTTTCATTTTTATAATATTCTCCTCCTTTTCTAATGGGTTTCATCCTACTATTATTTTTTTTGTTTTAAAAAATTATCGACCTTGGTCTATTTGTTATACTGGGTCACGCGACAATGGATAGGAGAACATCCACTCCAATATTGGCTACTCTTCCCAAATCTACCTATGAACTTGTAAAAAAAAAGACAAAAAGGACACCCATTCCTATATATCAATAAGGAAAACCTTTTGCCTACTGACTGTACCATTCTGACACCATTCCTAGAGGTTATTTTTACAAAAGTTTCCTTTCAGAGAGGACTGAGCATGTGAATTAGTTGTGAATATAAGTTCTGTTAATTTTTACACAGATCGACCGAAAATGAAAAAGAAAGTCGGAAGAGACATATTTTGCAAAGAACCAAATTTATATGTATCTCATAACGCAAGATATAAACTGGTTTTAGAATTATGCCATATGTGCAAGTGTTATCGCCCGTTGTAAGTAAATCTTAACGAGAGAATATAAATCTTAACGAGAGAGTATAACATTCATCGTAGCTCGGTTTCCGGACAATTCGATTTATCGGCAATACAAAACGAATAAAATTATTAAAATTGTAAACGTCTTTTAAATTAACATGTGCGAAACGCAATTCCAACTACTTTGCACTTTCACAGTCGATCCACAGTTTGATGGATCAACAACGATTCTTTGAGTCTATGCCTTATCCTTTATAAAACAGCTAATTTAACTCAACCTAAGGTAAATGACATATAAAAATAACACACTATGGTGACAGTTTTATGTAAACTGGAATCAATAAAAAAAGGATGTTTATGTTTTATTTACGGATATTTATCAACAAATATGTTAACAGGTAATGAAAATGTAGTGAACAATAGTTTTGTTCATATACATAAACAACGGGAATATTATACTTGCAATTTCTATTACATATTTTGTAATCATCTATGAATTTTCACGCTACAACAATTTTCGTTTTTCGCCATTGTATATTTAGATGATTAAAATTTATATTTCAATTTAAATATTGAACCACAAAATGTTGGTTCAATATAAACGTCGACAAAAAAAATACTCGTTATTTCAATTTTATGTACATATTTGTATATATACGAGATATTTTCGTTTATTGAAACTTTTATCAATATCCATCATTACCTCCATAACAGGGTACTGTATGTGGCAACAGACAAATTGAAAATATTTTATAAAGTTTATATTTCACTTTTAATCAATTTGCGTTCACAAACGAAACGGCAGAAATTGTTAGAGTTCAAGGAGCAACAAATAAATACCATAAAAAGAATTTTTGTCATAAATGGAAACAAGTACCAATTTTAATTCCACCAAAACTCCGATGGTTCCAGAACAGAAATTCTGGTTTAGTGAGATAAGATTCATGTTATACCTGGGTTAAAGTTACAATTCAGTGGATTGAGAAACTGATTCAGAGTAAATTTAACATATTGGTGACAGCGGTACGTTTGTACGTTTTAATAAGTAAGTTAATAACTCCATATCTTAATAAACACAACAATTAGAAACAAAAGGAAGTAGATAGTGCGGTTTGTGGAGCGTTGGCAAACGATAAAACATATGCAAACAACTACCAGTTATCAATCGCCAAAACGCAAAAATTAAACACCAACGGAACGGAATATGCGGCATTCGTTTACAAACCGAACAGATTTGGACAAAATCTGACCGACGAATTTTTGATTTGGCTGAAATTTTTTTATGGGTAAAAAGATACGTGTTCGAGGATCTTTTTTTTTAATTTTTTGGAAAATAAAGCTGTTCTAAATTTCGAGAATTTCGTGAGTTTTGGCTTGATGAGTTATTGTCAAATATTCATAACTTCGGTTCTATTAAAGATAGAAACTTCTAATTTGATTTATGAGTTTTTAGTATGACCATCGTATTCTACGGTTCATTTCCTATAAAAAATGTATGAAGAAATAATTTTTACTGTTAGAAAAAAATTAATTTATCGAGTGAGGGGCGACAAAAAATTCCATATATGGGTCATTCTTTAACAAACCAAACAGATTAGAACGAAATGTGACTAAGACATTTTTGATTCAGCTAAAAATTTTTTTACGGGTTCTATATAAACAAAGAGATATAATAGTTCCAGGATTTTTTCTTTTTTTTTTAGGGGAAATAGAGCGGATCTAATTTTCGAGAATTTCGTGATATTTGGCTTGAAGACTTATTTTCAAAGATTCATAACTTCAGTTCTGGTAAAGATGGACACTATTTCATTTTAAAGTTAAAAGATGGAATTTAAAAAAAACTGTTCCTATTGTTATAAACAAATAAAATGTAAAAATCAATTTTTGGTCATTATCTAACAAAAATAAAGAATGTTTAATATGAGCATCGTATTCTACGTTCGTTTGTTTGTTGGTAATTTTTTAAAATAACAGTTTTTTTATTAATAACTTCCATCTTTTAACTTTAAAATAAACAGGCAAAAAGTGTCCATCTTTACCAGAACCGAAGTTATGAATCTTTGAAAATAAGTCTTCAAGCCAAAACTCAAGAAATTCTCGAAATTTAGATCCGCTCTATTTCCCCTTAAAAAAAAGACGAAAAAATCCTCCAACACGTGTATATCTTTGTTTATATAATATAGAACCCGTAAAAACATTTTCAGCTGAATCAAAAATGGCTTAGGCACATTTTGTTCTAATTTGTTCGGTATGTTAAAGAATAACACATATATGGAATTTTTTATTCGCCTACATATTAATGTGTTACTTTATTACTGTGATTTGCGGCTTCAAAGTATCACTTTTCAACTATTTATTTTGTTGTCATAGCTACGTCCAAAAAAGTAAAAAGCATTTGTATTTGTTTAAATTCTATGAAAAATAAAAATTTTTATCAAAGCAACCCTTAAATTCAAAATTTCATTATCCAATTAAAATAGTTGTTATCATTTGTTGTCATAGCTACACAATAATTTGGAAAAAATAATAAATATTTTGTCAAAGGTGACTTGTTCCACATATTTTTATTTTAAAATTTATGAAAATTTATAATTTTAATTTAGAATAAACCAATTTTCTTAAAATATTTAAATTATTATAAAATTAAATTATTGTGTAGCTCGGCTAGCGCCTCGATTTGCAAACTCCACATCCGTCCAAAATCTTTAGCTTTACGTCCTAGCATCATAATGTACTATTTTGTCGTCCCTCAGTCGATAAATAAATTTATTTCTTACAGTAAACATCATTTCTCCATTAATTCAAAATACGTTTTTTTTAGGAAATGAAACGTAGAATACGATGGTCATACTAAAAACTCGTTTTGTGAATGAGGCAATGGCAAAAGATCGATTTGGACATTTTATTTGTTTATAACAATAGGAATTCGTTAATAACTTTTATTAATTTTATTTCCTTTTATAAATTAGCATCTTTTAACTTTAAAATAAAACAAAACAGAAGCATCTATCTTTAATAGAACCGAAGTTAAGAATATTTGAAAATAACTCGTCAAGCCAAAAATCACGAAATTTTCGAAATTTAGAATCGCTATATTTTCCAAAAAATAAAAAAAAATCCTTGAACACGTGTGTATATCTTTTTTTTCGACCCATAAAAAAAATTTCAGCCAAATCAAAAATGTATCGGTCAGATTTTGTCCAAATCTGTTTGGTTTGTAAAAGAATGACCGAGAATGAAAGAGAAGAATGAAGAACGATATGCCAGATTAAAATAAAATCAATCAACAAATTAAGATTCTGACTGTCGACAAAGTGATGACGTGAACAGCCAAAGTAAAGTCAACCAAAAGGCATAGCCCGGAATGATTTTTGAAGTGAAAAATTCTTTAGGAGCGTTTGGCAATTTTGTATGGGGAAATTTTTATATATTCACGTTACTGTTATGCTGGAGCTATATATATTAAAAATAAATATTAAAAGAGAGAGTGAGATAATTGTAAACATTTGTTATTTTATTTTCATTTTGTTATATTTGTAAGCAAAACCTAAAAAATTGTTTTTGTCATATTTGATTTGTTTTTTTTCTTTACACTTCTTTTATAATGAAGAAAACGCAAAAACTATTTAATTAATTTGATATTTTTTTATGAGATAATTAACGATTATAAAAAACGAAGTAAACGATTTTGAAAAATGGTAAGAAGAAGCAAAAAATGTCAAATCTAGCTAAATATATATAATAGATAACAATAACATCTATTGCGTTTTTTATTTTTGGATGGAAAAAATCTTATTTATTTGTGTCACCGTCACGCTGTGCAAGCAGTAAGAGTTACGTAAATACGTTGGATGATCTGTGGAAGAGCAAATATTTATATATTCACCTCACCGTCACGCTATAGCTATTTATATATTTGTATTAGCTATAAGTATAACGTATTGTGCTTGACCATGAGTCAAACCTAATGAGTTCGCGTCATTGTCACGCTGTAGTTATATTTGTATTACCTATTAGTATGAAGTATTGAGTATTTTTTAGTTTGTCACTGCCACTATTTTTTACTATTTTTTTAAAAAAATTTTTACCGAATGTTCCCTATAGGAACGTAGGCTGTCAATAAGTGTCCCTCATCTATATTAATTTAAATTCACTCAATTTCACGGCTGAATTTTACTTAAAAACTTAGTTAAATGGATTAGTTTTATATGGGTGATCAGCCCATAGAGTGCATTTCTAATTAACCAACCATATTGGTTGATTATCGGTTAATTGAATAACTGGTGTGTTGATGGTTGTTTTTGTTTTGCTTAAAAACGCTTTGACCTAGATGGGAGTCGAACCCTTGTCCTAAAACCTTGAATCCAGCTTGAGTCAAAAAGTTACAAATAGCGAATTAAGAGAACAACTAGTGGTAAATGCATGTGTCACGAATGCCTTTCCATAACGAAATGAAACAAACATAATTCCTTCAGTCTTTTTTTTTTTAAATATTTGCAGTATCACAGAACATCCCGATCAATATAGCTTTAATTGAAACAAAACATTTATATACATTCATCAAAATTAGGAAAATGAACCAAAACCTTCGTTTTCGCTTTTTCTTTTATGATTTATTCCTATACAAACACGAGCTTTTATTTGTCAGGTTTTCAACAAAAAAAAAATTTTGCTTGACATGAGATTAAGGTTGATTTGTTAAGATTTCATTTTGCTTATTTAATTCCATTTTCTTTATTCTTCGTTGAATTTTCTTATAAATTTTTATTTGAAAAATAAAAATATATGAAAAAAGAAATCAAGTTTTATTGTGATGCGATATCGTAGTGGACCGACCTGGAATTTTATATGAAATTGTTTTTCTCTGTCAGTTAGTCCCTGATCCATGTATCCAACAAGATCAACCATTCTCCATTATTCAAACCGAAAACGAACATATTTATTTCATTTTTTCGAGAAATAAATAATCAATTTTTTGTTGGTGTATACAGATTGAAAAAAAAATTACAAATCATACTTTTTAATTGGTTTTGTAATTAATTTCAGAAAGAACAATGATGAAAAATTTCATCAAAAATAAGGAAAATCTGAGATAAAATAACCAAAATATAATAATAATAACAACAACAGCAAAAAACGTTTTCCATTTTTCGACCCACTATCACTTTTTGAGCTTTTATTTAATTAACCTAAATAATCGAAAGCTTTTCATCTTAATTTTATTTTGTTTGTTCTAATCGTTGTTGTTGATGTTATTAATAATTTTCGATAAGTGTCAAAAGAAAAATTTAATAATAAAATGGGAATGGCACACAGATGTTATATTAGATTCTAATGGATTTCTATCGATTTAAATTTTTGTTGATGTAAAATATAATCGTAAAAAAGTGGATAGATATTTTATTTGATTGTAATTTATTGGGGTAATTTTTGTAAATTTGTTCTGTTATAAATCGACATTTCCGGTATTTCCCTGGGAATTAGAAATTGAGAAAAAAGTGCAATAAATGAAATAAAGAAATATTTTCTAATTCGAATTTGTTATTTCCCGCGACACGGAATACTAGTTATGAAAAAATTGCTATAATTTATTTCTCAATTCCTATTTCACGATGTACCGGAATAGGGCTACAGGTTAGTTTTTCAAAAAATTGTTCACTGTTACGTCATGAATATTTCATTCTCTAAGAATAGTAACCTTCTCAAATCTAGATCTTGTTCAGATTCTATTATTTTTTTAGAAAGCTTATTTATGCTTAAATGACTTGTTTTTGTTTATCATTTTGTTAGGAGATAAAATAAAATAAAAAAATACTTGTCTGACGAGTGACGATGATTTAACGTGTTTTTGCTTTGTTTTTATTCTATAATTCGTTTTAGAATTTTAAAGTATGGAGTACATTACTAATAGTGTAGCTGTCATGCAATAGACGGTTCGCTATATCCATTTAACGTGTATAAAGGTTGTTTTGTAATGTAATCCCGAATTCATCAATTGGGTAAATAAGATAGCCGTAGGATGATAGGCTAAGACAAAAAGAGGGTGCTGAGAGGTGGAATCTTCTATCATTATGGGGTGAGTCATTCTTTTATTTGATAATATTGTTCATATAACTAAAGTATAGTATTGGTGTGGATGTGACAGGATTGGTTTCTTTGAGGCTAGGGTCGTCCGAGTCTCTTCTGCTCAATTTTTCCTTTGGTCTGTCGATGCATTTTCTAATCCGTGCATATTGATTAATTTGTATTAGAATAGGGGACGTTCATTCTCGGATCCACAGAACTTTCGCTAGCTGGAACGTAAAATCACAAGGCACGCAGTCTCCCGATTTCTTCTTATTGATATTCTTAGCAATAGGTCCATTGCCCATTACAATAGTGCATCACATGAGAAATATGCTACTACTTGGTTTAATGGCAAACCAATTTTAGTTTTGACCCAGC
Source organism: Diogma glabrata (assembly GCA_963693315.1). Taxonomy (NCBI): domain Eukaryota; kingdom Metazoa; phylum Arthropoda; class Insecta; order Diptera; family Cylindrotomidae; genus Diogma; species Diogma glabrata. Next base: position 58,851 of record CAVNZG010000458.1, on the reverse strand, counting down.
AAATTTTACTTTTATTTCCTACATCTTGTTTTATATGTTGTAGGATTTATTGTTTAGTTATCCATTTTTTAAAAACCAGAAAAAAAATTGCGTCACATGTTGTTGTGTTTTTGTATTTTTAAGAAGCCAATATTCGTATGGGTGTTCAGTGCCCGAGTGATTAAGTAATTGGATTTGAGCTTGAAAGACATGGGTTCTGGATTTCCTATACCCTTAACTTCAAGAATAACGAAATAAAAAAATGATAAAATTCACTTAAATTAGCAAATTGATAGAATATGTCACGAACATTATTGCCAGCTCCCTAAAATTTGTTACTTTGTGTTTTGACTAATGGAAAATGAAAAAATGAATATTTTTTACCTGGTTGAGCGGGGTTTCTTTACATATAAACGGTTGATGTATAATAAAATCAAATTCGCTGAATTTTAAACGAAAACTAAAGCGATCTCTCATGGTATTCAGATGTAAAGTTAATTGAAGATTCATTATCATCATTCATTGTTACGCCTTGATGAATTTAAAAGTTCAAAAATATTATCGAATGTGTTAGTTGCAAATTCTAACTACGATTGAAGCAAGCAAGTTTTTGTCATCCTTGAGAACAAGCACGAATTTTTGAAAAAGGAGCTAGTTCAGTTCGACTTGGGGATACACCAAGACTAAGATATTCTCTAGACTTAATTTTATCAAATGCATTGAAACGAAAGCTTTAATATTATCAACAGTGATATCAGCACTTGCTTCGGTGGAGTTTGATATTTCAAATGGATGTAGGTTAGATAGTCTACAGCTGATCCCACATGTAATACTCCTGGACATATATAGATGATTGGTGCAAATGTTTTTTTGAAAATTCTCAAACCAAAACAAATGTTAAACAAAGGATTCAATTGCCCAAGAAACTATGTTCAGATAGGTAGTTACAAGGGATATTATTGTGTTATAAGTGTCAACATTTTTATAATCAGGACATAGATATTAGAGACTGAGGATGATATCAATCAATGTTTGCGAGGGGTATAGAAGAAGAAGAAATGCTGAACCAAAGAAGATATGCTGTTCGAAAAGCACTTTGAGCGAAATACTTCACGATACGAAAACGTAAGATTTGTTGTCCGCCTTCCATTTAAAGATATGAATCTTGATTTAGGAGAACAGAAATGCCTGGTCTTGAAACGGTTAAAAACAATGATGGGGCAATTTTCCACAGATTTCAAGATTTCACAAAATAGGATTCACAATTTACAAAATAGTGTTTATAGCAAACGTTGACAAAATGTACCGGTAGATGGACGAGATGTTGTTTGCCCACGTATTGTTTGGCAGGATGTTATTTCAGACTCTAATAAACAATATCATCAACTTACAATCACATATATGGAACCGCATCAGCATCATACTTAGCAACAAGAATTCTATCAAAGCTAGGTGAAGAAAGTAAAACATTGTATCCAGAAGCATCACTTACCATAGATAATGACATGTATGTCGACGATTTAACGAGTGGAGCGCAGAACGATAAAGAAGTAGAAAATTCCAATTTGAGAGTTCTAGGAATGGAATAGTGTTCATCGAGAGATACATTTGGATTCAAAATAAATTTGCAAGCCAATCGAGCCTCTACAATACAAGCAGTTTTGTCTGAAGCATCTATTGTAATAATTAAACATTTTTTGCCACGTTTTTGGTTATCTACATATCATTAGAAATTGAATCGTTAGAAACTTGGATAGTTGAAGGAAATTTTGTTGAGTTGTATGCGTTTACTGTTGTTTTATTTACGGAAATGCGTTTACTGTTGTTTTATTTTGCAGGTCAATGAAAAATAATCGATATATTACCGTTAATATAATTCCGTAAAAATTATAATTGCATCCCTTGAGACAGATTTCTATTCCGAGGTTGGAATTATGTGCTGCAGCTCTTTTCATAAAATTAATTATGGATGCCATGGATATTACATATACGAATATTTATGCTTGGACCAAATCTGCAGTTGTACTACATTGGCTTTCATCCTATTCTCGGCGTTGAAAAACTTAAGTCCGTTTCTAGAAGATGATGATATAATTCTGCGAGTGGATGGCAGAATCCAAAAATTATTAGCACATAAAAAGTCAAACACCCAATTATAATATTAACAAAAATTATTATCACACATAAAACAACTTTGAAGGTATTAATTACACTTTGAAGGTATTAATGAAGGTATTAATTGCACTGCACCCTTTTCATTAACGCAACGTTCATTCCTCCAGTATACTGAATTCAGTGATTCATTGTGGCCGGATCGTTTACAAAACATCATAAAATTAAATACAATTTATTAAATTGCGGGTCTTGCGTATATATGGATCAGTTATTTGATAACTTGTGCATTTGAATTTTTTTTTCCAAAGACTTTTATTTGTTCATAGAAAAACACTTAAGTATAAATGTAAGGAATTTCCTAGATAATGACAATTTTATCTAGTTTCAAAATTTTTGTATTCATATGCAAGAGAATTTGTTTATTGAGCATTGTATACGTTTTGTCTTAAGCTTAATTTATACAGGTTGATATAGAAACTATTAAAGCAAAAAAAGCAATGGTATCAGCGAAAAAAAACATTAAAGAAAATGTAAATTTGTGGTTTAGTTTAATTCACAGTTTCAAAATATTGTGTTGAAAGTTAGTACAAACAATTTAAAAAAAAACGCTTTTACCGAAACTATATATGTGCAGCAAAAGACACTTATTTGACTATGAATAATAATAAAATCGAGTAAAATAAAGTAGAGATATATATTAAACATCACAGTGTGTATTTTGATTGCGATGCAAATATGATTAATTATTTTAAATCCATCTCCAACATTTTATTCATATCAGCATTAAAAACATAAATCATTTTTCTTTAAAGAAAATTGAATCAGTCAAAGTCTGGAGTCCCAACTCTAATTACAACCATTTTCATGTTTACACAAAAACTAAACAAAATTAAAATTGTAAACAAAATACTAAATTAATTTTACTCAATGAGACAAATTTAATACTCCTTTTTTTTTTAGATCCTTGTCAACTGCGGTTACAGCTTTTATTTGATATAAATCCATCGAAATTGTAAATGTTGTTGTAAAATGAAACTTAATTGAATGGGAGTAAAATTTAAAACCATTACGGACTAACATAAAACGACAGAAAAAAAAGTTTTAATTTGCGAAAAAAGAGAAATATAGAGATTGAGATGGAGTCAGCGTGGTGGCGTTGACGAGTAATTGAAGTCTTTGAAATAATCATAGGAAATTTAACTTATTCTATTTAAATATTTAAATCAATTTGTTTTAATTTAATTAATTTATTTTGTTGTTTTATGATTACGATGTTTTTTTGTTTTTAATTCGGTAATGAATTATAGTATATTTGGATACAAGAAATAGGTTTAAACAATGTTTTTTCGTGAGTTAACATTTGTTCCCGAGAAGAGAAGTATTGGTTTTAAATCAATTTGAAAGAAAGATCTAGATCTGGTAGCTTTGATAAATTACTTTGAATGGATGTACTCTGCTTTCCAGATATGTGTATCTATGCCAACTGAAGTTCTTTATGTAAGACGGATCTTTTTTCTGAGTTCTTTGGCAACAAACTTTTTAACTTGATAGGATTCTAACGGTTTTAGTCACCGTTTGATTTTTACGTAACAATTAAATAATATTGGATTTAGAGTATTCCATACCGAGTAAAAATTTAAATACTGGTTTTGCAGTATTGATACCAAACCATCTTGGTATCGGGTATTGAAATTTCTTTGATATTACGAGATCGTACAACGGTTGAATTTTTGTCTTAGGAAACTAGAGCATTAAATACCCGAATTATTTTTTTAATCAGAAAATACATTCGCACAATTGTTTCATTGTTGTCTAAAAATTCCAATGCTATACCATTCATTAATTTCAAATAGTATAAAGTACAAAAGGGTTTAAAATGATCACAACAATTATCTAAATGAAAATGAGTTTGGAGAATTTCTAAAAGTGGTAAATTGTAATCCCTGGGAATGTTCTGTAGATTTCTCAAGCGTGAACAACATTTTTGATTAAAACATTCTTGAAACTTCTTTGTTTGTCGTTTGGGACAGTTTCATACTTAAGACGAAATATGGTTTTCCATGTTTTCCAGTTAGGAAACGGAAAACAATTGATCTTTTACTATAAACAAAAATCATGTTTGAGTTTGTTTATAAATATAAGAGTTCCCTAATTTAACAGAATATACAATCATTGAATTAGTATAAAAATCATATCTATCTTCACATCAATTCTCCATATTGACACACCAAAAACATTAAAAATATTAAAACCTAAGACATGGAAGAGAAATGATTAATTATTGGTAGTCTACAACACATAATTCATTGACATATGTAGCAAATTTCTTTTTTTACAATAATTAATTTTATTTAAAAGTAGAAAAGCTCTTTCCCAAAAAGCTTAGTTTGCGTTCGTTTATGAAGATTAAATATATTCGTACGAAGAACTTTATGGTAAGAATATTAATTAAAATTCTAAATAAACGAAATTAAAATAAAATTTTATGAGGATGAATATGAATGAATATATGGTGTCACATTTTACTTAAAATTAAATAATAAAGTTTTGTTATTTTACATTATTTGGGATATCAGGTGTATAGTGAGTGAGTGACAATAGGTAAAAAAAACAATTTAGATAATATATATATGTTTTCTTGTTTTAATGTCTTGGGACAAGATTATATAAAATAATTGTGTCCCATGGTGAGTGTTGAAAAAGAATAAATCATTTTTATTCTCTTCCATTTAATTATATCAGCTTTATTTGTATGTTTATTCGATAATAATAGTATGTATTATTGTATTGTTTTCTAACCTATAGCGTATGAACTTAACCTATTGTCTAATGAAAATTTTCCTATAAAAAAATTATCATTATATTCAATTGGTATGATTCTAATTGGTCAAATTGTTTTGATCTCATTAAAATTATTTTCAAATTATAACACCGGTCAACCAAAAAAATATTTTTTTTTGGGTTTCTGTTCTCATGCTTAAATTCTGATTCTAGACATTGAAAAGAATTTTTTTTGTTTAAAAGGTTGATTTAGAAAAATCGAAAAAGATTGAAATATTTGACTGCTTAGTTTTTGAGTTATTACCACAAACGTGAGTATTTTGCTGTCCCCTCCTCCTTTACTTCGAACATTACAAAAGAAAAAAAATTAACGGTTTTAGGAAATGTTGTAAGGTTTAAACATAAACTATAGCTGTCGACTCATCATTTGAAATGTTATTTGAAGGAGGTTCGAAAAAAAATTATTTACAACCTTGAGCGGGATGACATATAAAAGATGATTTTTTTTCTAGTTTAAAACAGTTTTATTTGTAATTTTCAAAAGCACAGTATTCGACTTATTTTCGAAAATGTGAAAATTTTTTACTGTATCCAACGCCCGCCGCTAACTTCGAACATTACAAAAGAAAAAAATTAAAAAAGTCACGATTAAGAACATGTAAAACGTAACCGATAGCGGTCGGTTCATCAAATGAAAGGTTATTTGGAGGAGATTGGATCTTGACGAGTGTGTCATATGAAGGTGAATTTTTTTCTAGTCTAGTTCTAGCTTTTGTAACTTTTGAAAGCAACGTTTTTAATTTATTTCTAAAATTGTGTTTTTGAGATTGAGAAAAACTATTATCATAGAATATTATGTACACGAAACCCTCGACGAGCAGGTTATAATCATTTGCCTGACTTTTTTCTCTTACATTAACGATTACTGAAGTTTCAGGAAAATCGGAAATGGACGGTTTCAAACTTTTTATTTTATCGGCGTCTTGATTCGAGTTCTCTATTTATAACATGATCAAAGGCGCGAAATTTATGAACGAGTTAATAAACTAATTTAGACAAACAAATCGAAGCGAAACAGTATTTCCAAAAGAACGCCACAACGAAATGTGACATTTCGAGTCAGAGCCAAAAATAATACTCAACAAGTAGCTAATAAAATTAACCATATAGATTTAAATCTACAGACGTTAAAAATACAAATATACATGTGTGAGTACAAAGAACAAATAAGAAAAGAATTGGAGAAATATGATGATAATCTCAATAAAGGAAATATTAAACGCAAGTGAAAAATCATAACTGAATGTATTAAAAATACAACAGAAAAGGTTCTGAAAAAGAAATATCCACTTAGACCTAGACGACAGAGAGCCTTGGCAGTCTTAAAGAAAGTTAATAATTTCAAAAACAAAAAAATAGAGATTCAAATAACAGACATTTTGCTAACCAAATAAAGACAGCAAGTAAAACCCTCACAAATTGCTACAAGACACATCGAATGGTGTAGCTGTAGAGAATTCTATAACAGCATAGGTAATTAAAAACAAGTGGCAAATAGAATAAAAAAAAATACCAAAATTCCTTAAAGAATATAGAAAAGGACAAAGGACCCGCATGGAGGGATCAAGTTTTTTAATTTGTAAATGACTCCAGTCCCTGCTATTGACATACGAGCTCACGTGAGATATCACAAACCACTGGCAATACCAGTGAGATATTGCTAGCCAAGGTGATATCTTAGGGGTATTGGCGGATGAACTCTATTCAGTCAACGGTAGCACCCTAAATCTTAGCTATGAAATCGAGCCTTCATATAACTCTATGTATGGGATTTAATCGTTGAGGAACGAAGTGCGTCGCATGATCAAGGTATATGCCACAAGCTGGATTATTGGCAACCACATTTTACTTTTGTTCCTGCAAATTGTTAAAACGAATTCGCTGTTTTCATTTTATTTTCGTTTTATTTTTTCTATCCTATAATGAAATATTGGCCTGTCATATTTTATATGTGATAGGATTTATTGTTTAGTTATTCTTTCTATAAAAAATATAAAAAAAAGAAAGCAGTGCCGACAGAAGTGAAAAAGAACTGCCGACAGAAGTGAAAACTTAAAACTGTGAAATAACTGTGTTTTTATGGTCTAAGTACAACAAAATCTTTACTTACTTTATCACACTTCCACACTGTTATTAACTGAGAAAAATATCAAATTCAATAAAAAGAAAAACCGAAATATGAATCAAGAGAACGAGATTAAAATTATTTATGATATATTATCATTAATTTCAACAATACTTAGGTTATTCGTACCATAAATTGCGCTATCTTTATTAAAAAGTATAAAGAAAAATACACAAATCATGGATAAATTTAAATACCGTAAATTGTCCGCAGCCTTAAACTATGTTTAAATCAATTTTTTGTGAGGAAGATGACGTCAACTCATATTTAAAGAGAAATTCATACTCGAATAGTAGTTTTTATTTTCCTTATTTTATTTCACGGGAATGAAATTATGGAAAATAATGATGGGAAAACCAATATTTTTTTATTTTTAGCATTTCCTGACTAATTAATAATAATTAGTACCAAACGGAAAAAGACAATAACTTTAAAAACAGCATTATCGATCAATTTAAAATTCGTAAAAAGAAATGTTTATGATTTTTATCAATTCATGAATAAAAACCAATAATTTTAATGGTATTTAATAAAAATTAGAATAAAAACAATCAAATATGTACCATTCTAGGAATTGAACTCTCGACCTATAGAACCTCAATCGACCGCGATATCCACATTCGAATTTTAAACGTTACGACCGAATATATGTATTTTATATTTAATATATTTATTTAACGTGACGATAATTTCAAAATATGAATTTATCCCCATACAAAATCGCACAACGCGATTAATGAAGTTTTCACTTCAAAAATAAACAAAAAAAAAAAACAAATTTGCATCCATCAACACCTTAGAACGCTTGGTATAATGAGCTACAAAAATCAGAAGGAGGTTGGAATTCATACGAGAAGAAAATTATTGGTCTATGGAACAACCACCAAGGAAATCCGAGGTGAAAAATGCAATTAAATATTTGAGATCTGGGACTACACCAGGTAGGAATGGTATCTCAATGAAGCTATGGAAAGGAGAAAAATCTGTTGAAATGGTGTGGGCCTATAGAGGAGATTACATCAGCTTATAGAGGAGATTTGGAATAACAATACGCCACCAGACCATTGGATAGATATGTTTCAATTCCCTATCCTTAAAAAATAACACTGTCTCTATCGATGACTACAGACGAATAACACTGAGCAACACAGCAGAAGAGTACTAGAAGAAGAATGGAGAGCTGGAAATAAGCATTACGTATTTGCCCTAGACCTTGAGAAAGTCTTTGATAAAGTGGACCTAACAGTATTTTCAACGGCTCTAAAATATAAAACTCCACACCGCCAACAGAATCATCAAAGCATGTTTATGGGAGAGAACCAGTCTTCGATGGTTCAATATACAAACACGGAAGGTAAATAAAAACGGAGGAGTGAAACAAGGATGCCTTATATCACCAAAAATATTTATTTTTATAATAAATGAAGTATTGGAGACTATTCAAGAACAATATCCAGAATTAAAACAAAATCACAAAATCTAAATTTTTGCAGATGATGTCATTATAATAACAAGAAATTACCAAAATACAGATGGTCAAGGAATTGGAAGCAGTGCTGGAATCAGTTGGTCTTACAGTGACTGATACCAAATCAACAGTTCTTATCGGACATCTTGCAAACCGGGGGTATTGGTTATATACTCTGTGGCGGAAAAAATTTAAAATATTAGAACGATGCAATATTTGGGCACATGTTTAACAGATAGGTTACAAAGACATACAAAAACCAGAACCATCAAAACCAGATGCCATCAAGCAGCAGGATTAGCTAAACAAATATCGCAATTCATTTAGACACCTAAAATTCCGACAAACATATTTCTAAGAATTTATGAAACTTTAATTGCTCCTGTAACAACTTATTGTCTCAAGGTAGTTTTCGCAAATATGAACAAATGCTATTACGCATGTTACTTCATTTTGCGTCAGACAGACTAACTCGAATAAAGATCAAAGAAATATTACAATGAAACACAATAACAAAGACGGTAAAAACTCTTCGGATTCATTATTGGGGACATATTGCAAGAAGAGAGAGGACATATTCTACATGCAGCAGCAAATTATGCAGCGGGCAAAAGAAAATAGGAAGATCATGCTTAACATGGACGGATTCAATAAAATCGGATAGCGCCTATTTGTCGCACACATTAATGAAATACTCAATGATAGGAGTTCTGTGAAACAGGCGGAGCGGACTATCTATGAAAAGAGCGAATCAGATGATGGTGAAGCTCTAGATAAATTAGATCTGATGCAGAAATGAGTGACCCAACATAGGCGAAGGAAATGGAAATATTCAAGAGGTATGGTTGTTTTGTCTGTATTTTAGAAACTTTTTATGTATATTTAATGTAGACTTCATGGTGCACTGGAGTCGAGTCTATTCTTGTGTTGTCCTATCTATCCTTCATCCTACATGTTAAAAGATATACGGAGGGCCTGGCCATTTCATATAAAACGGAAAGACTGTAACGACTGACTATTTCGAATATTTCTCTAAAAGTAAGAATATTCATATATAAAGAAATTTGCTAATAATTTGCCAGTTTGTTTCAATTGCGCCCTTTTTTAAAATAAAACAGACATAAAAGCATTTATTAATAATATTGTAACATTTTTTTCATTCATTGCACTCAATACTAATTAGTAACTTAACTAAATTCAATGGATGTTTTGAAGAGGCTTTTTGTTTATCTGATCAATTTATTGATTGGTTACATGGACTGAAAAATAAAATTTAATGTATTTTGATGTTGAATAAACCGTACGATTAAAAAAAAAATACTAATTAGTAATACCTGTTTGTAATTTTTACCTGTATAGACATTTTTAGATATAATGTTATATAGAATACAGTTTTGTTCATTTGTAAATAATAAGAATGGATAATATTTTCTCGTTTCAATAAATTTGTGTTCGATATGCGATGAAAGAGACAATAAAAAGAAACAAAGAAACTGAAAAATCCTATTTATTCTTGATCATTTTTGATCCAGAGATCAGTATGTAAATTACAATTCAGTGAACATTGTTATTGTAAAAAAAGAAAATAATTTATATTAATTTTTTGATATTTAAATTGTTAAATTAATTTATTTATTAAATTGGTGTTTTTATTCTATATTCTAACAGTGATAAGTTTTCGTTGCTTTTTTACCTAGTTTTGTATAAAAAGAAGTTTGACTAACATCAATTTGTAGAATCAAGCAAGTTTGTATTAGAAAACGGCTTCGAAGATAGAGAAACAGTATTTTTAGCATTCCGGTTATTGCAACAAATTAAATCGATGGTGGCTGAGAAAAATACAACGGATGAACATGATGTGGATATCCGAAATTGTGTTCAAAAAGGTGAGAGTAACTCGTCTAAAGTTCTTCGCATAAAAATAAATGAAAAGTTGCATAAAAATAATATACTTAGTTTAATTTGTAAGTTGGCGCATACAAATTTAGCTCGTCGTCAATATTTGAACGTGATAGAATTATTTCAACGCGAAACATATATGTACAAATTAGTGTTTGATGAATTTTTAACATTACAAAACACTACAGTAAGCCGTTGTAAGGATATCACAGTTTTTATTGGGGCATCAAGAGATGATTTGATGCAAATGATTATTATATGTATGTTATACTGGATCATATTTTGATTTTGTTCATCTCCACAGAACTGGTTTTGGAAGAAGACAAGTAAATTAACAGACTGAGAGGCAGTGACCGGCACCGCCCCCCTCCCTTCCCTTCCCCTCCTCTCCCCTCGCCACCCCTCACCCAACCCCCCGTTGCGGTGGCTATTTTTGATCGAAGGTTTGCAAGGTCGCAGAAATAATTCTTCGTTTCTTTAAATGAAACATGAAAAACAAACCTACTTAGGTGAAAAATCTTGCTCAAAAATCAAGCTTAATGTTGCTCATAATAATTGTGTTAGATTTATTTCTGGACTTCGTAAGTATGAACATGTGACGAATTTTCGTATTCAACTTGAATTTCTTCTGCCTAAAGAGAGACGTAAAATGCGAATGTCTATTTTCCTCTATAAGCTTTTTAAGGCTGGAATTCCATCCTACTTGCTGGATGTTGTTGAGTTTTTGGAAAGTGATTATGATACTCGCTTCCGTTCATGTAATTTAAAAATTCCAATTTGTCACTCGAAGTATTTTAAAAGCTCATTTCAGTTAGCAGCGGCTAAAACATGGACTGCTTGGATTATCAGCTTCGAAGAGCTGCAAACGTGAGTCAATTTAGAAATGAACTGTCAAGTTTGTTGAAGTCTTGACTCGGCGATTTATATGTCTCTTGGATGGTTGGGGAATGGATTTTCTGTGGATGAGTTACGATTATTTTTGTTTTTCTTTATAATATGTAATATAATATAAGTAGTGAACAAGAATTTTAAATATAATTTATTATAATTATTGAAAATAAAACTATGTAAATAGATAAAGATATTAATTGAAATTAAATAAATAAATAAAATAAATAAAAATTGAGAAAAAATGCATCAAAAATGCTGAGCTTTAAACACTAACAACTTTTTCTAGGAATGGTACCGCGGAAATTTCGATTTGAGATTGTCTTGTAAAGACCTTTCCAATGATACCACTCTCGACACGACCCGAGCTACCCCCATACACCCTATATTAGCCTTTTTCTTCAAATGCCTATATCTCGTGAACCAAGAAGCTCACAAATTTTTGGTAGAACATTTTTCTCTTAATTTTTGGAGTTTAGTAATAAAAAAATAAATTTAGGCCGTGCCACACTTATCATAGTCGTGCCTTTAGAAAAAGTTTAAATATTTGATTTTATTCTAATTTTTGGAATACTTTTGGAATTGTGAAAAAAGTTACAATTTTGTTATAATTTTTGCAATATTTTCAGAATTTTTGAAAAGTTTAATCTTTGATTTTGTAATAATTTTTGGAATATTTTTAGAATTTTTAAAAAAGTTTGATTTTATTTAATTTTTAGAATATTTTTGGAATTTTGAAAGAAATATGATTTTGTAATATTTTCTCGAAACGCTAAATGGAGAGGTAGGCCCATGGAATTACGGATTGTACGTGTTGCTGTCGGTTACAGATCGGAATTTTTTTTAATATCTGGGGGAGGGTACTTACATAATGGACCTGCCAAGTCCACTCGCTCGGAACCTGAACTGGAGTTATTCAACAAATTCGGCTGGAAATGATTTTTGCTTCCTTGTGAACGATATAACTCGTAAATGGTGCACTTTAGGATACTGGTGCCATTGTTCCTTAAATGTTTTTCTATAACTTAAAATTAAAAAAAAAATAAAAAAAATTTTTTATGTTGCAAATTTTTGCAAAAAACTGCGAAAATATATCTATAAAACGATATTTTTCAATTGAATTTAGTTATTTGCAAATAATTGTTTATAATATAATTGACTCTCTATCTTGTAGCTGAAACCTCAATAAAAAATATAAGCATTGGAACGTTTCATTCGGCTTAATAGTTTTTGTTTTTTACAAAATAATAAGCTTTTTGTTTAAAAATATTATTAATTTAAAAAAAAAAAATGGGTCATAAACGCGTCCCAAATCATGTTAGAGAGGTCTATTTCCTTCAAATCTTTAGTTTTTTAACCACTTTGCAAATTTTAAAACCGCATCTCGTTAAGTTGAAAATTCGTTGAGAAATTTAATTTTGCAACTAAGGAATTTTCGTCGTTTTTTGAACCGCTGTAATTGTTGTTAATACTGAATATGGGTATAGGCCATAGTTGTTAATTAAAGCTTTTATTTATCCTTTCGACTGCCGTCAAGCAGATTGCGATCAGATAAAAACTCAGACCTTGCGGCCTGCCCAAATTGCGGCCTGCCCAAAGTTAACAACTTTTTTTCAGACATTAAGTGCAAAATGGAATTGTGCAAAAACTATTATCCCGAATGAGACGTTCCAATGCTTATATTTTTTAATTGATGTTTCAGCTACTAGATAGAGAGTCAATTATATTATAAACAATTATTTGCAAATAACTGAATTCAATTGAAAAATATCTTTAAATAATTATTACATTTGTTGATTTAATAAAAATGTTTTATTTTTCTAACAACTTTTTATAAAATATAAAAATCAGACCGGTTTCAGATATATATATATATATATCTATCATCAGCGAAATTTTTATATTTATGACAATATTATTTGAAAATTTGTTTGTTTCTAAAAATATGCATACTAAATTAATTATTAAACATAAAAAGTTTTTAAAATAAAAATTGAAAAGATTAAAATTGTAAAATATGATAAGAACAAAAACAATAAAGAACAATATTAATTTATAATTAAATTGTACAAAATATTAGAACAAAATGATAGTTGTTCATTCAAAATTAAAAATGGTGACTTCTTAGTAGCTTTATATATTTCAAACTCTTCCATTGAATCCATGAGAGGACCTTTGTTACAAAAATGTAAAACTTCAAAATTATTTTCAAAACTTGTATATGAATGATTATCATCGACTAGATGTTGAGCAAAAATAGATTTTATATTTTGAATGTTTTTTCGTTTAGGTAAATGTTCTAAAACTCTGGTGATGAATTTTCTACCTGTTTGGCCAATATAAAATTTATCACGGGAATCACAATTTATTTGATAAATGCCAGTGCATTCTTCTAGTTTAGGTTTTTCTTTGAATTTGAAGTTTTTCTATAGACTGTTTATTGTTTTGAAAGAAATTTTAAATTTATATTTTTTAAATTGATTAACTATTATGTTGGGTAGTAAATTAGTGTAATTTATAGAAATATATTTTATATCTGTATTAGTATTCAATCTGTTTATAGAACTAAGGTTATTTATTTTTTTTGAATTTCGACTTAATATTTTATCAATAATATAATATCGTTTTAATTTTATAGATATTTTTTCGCAGTTTTTTGCAAAAATTTGCAACATAAAAAATTTTTTTTATTTTTTTTTAATTTTAAGTTATAGAAAGATATTTAAGGAACAATGGCACCAGTATCCTAAAGTGCACCATTTACGAGTTATATCGCTTACAAGGAAGCAAAAAACATTTCCAGCCGAATTTGTTGAATAACTCCAGTCCCCAGGTTCGAAGCGAGTGGACTCGACAGGTCCATTATGAGAGTAGCCTCCTCCAGAGATTACAAAAATTCCGACCCGTAACCGACAACAACACGTAAGCCACATTTTTTTTCGTTATTCTATGGGCATAAGGTTTTTGAGTAGTTTGCTGATTGTATTATCTTTTCACTAAATTATCTTAATTTATGATCTGTTATGATTTTCCGGCAACGTATTGATGTTTCGTGTTAGTTTTGTAATAAATTTCTAAACAGAGATAAAAAATATATGTACTTTGACAAAGGGTTATGTTTGATGTACATAGCTGCACAAAACTAAAAACAATGTCCTCATAAAAGTTTTATGCCGAAAACTATATCAAAATCCTTAACCAAAACCGAAGTCTTGATATCTCAGAGCTTGAGATTTCAGCCCCTCCATATTTTTGGTTTGCAGTGTGGTGAAATATTCGTATACCAATTTTATTTTTTCTATAGAAAAGTGCTTAGTTGATTTCCCAAAATTTTTTATCATATATCATTGGTGAAATTATGATTCTCGAACCACAAACTCGTTGAAGGCATTGTACCCATATTTTTAACTAAACTAAACTAAATTTGGCGTTAAATTTTTTGTGTCAGTATGATGATAGAAGAATTTAAGTTATTGTGAAAAAATTAACTATCAACAGAAAAGTTAATTTTTGTAATTAAAATAAATTTCAATTTCATAAAAATTCATTGCTAATTTCATTTCAAAATTAAAAAAAAAGTAAAATCTTTAAATTTTCGCATATGCATATACAGCATATTAAAAAAAAAATAAACAAAAACCAAGCAATAGCTTGATTACACAGAACGATAAATAACAATTCGCTACACTACACTGTAATTAAAATTTTTAATATCCTTTTTATTGAATTAAATATAAACAATAATGATAAAAAATTTTTTTTATAAATACCTTTAAAGAAAATGTAATGTCCTTTTGTTGTATTTTCCTTGATAAATTTCTAAATTTATGCTTATCCATTAATCACTAATATTTATGATTCTGTTACTTTTTTGTTTCTGCTTACTTAATTTTAATTAATGAATATTTCTATAATTTCACTTAATTATAATTAATATTACTTTTTTTACGTGAATTTGTTTATGATTTTATTTTTCTTTTAACAAGAAAAAATTTAAAATCATAAACAAACAAAAAAAATTTACAAAAAAAACTTAGAAATATAACAAATAAGCCTAGTACATTAATATTAATAAAAAATTTTAAAAGTAAAAACTATTAAATGACTTTTTTTTTAATTTAAATTAATATCGATGTAGCAAAATTTTTTTGTTTTATTTATTATTAAAATTACTTTTTATTTATTTATTTTTTGTTGACACAAATTTACTTATGCATTTTGTATTAAAGTTTTTATATTTTTTTAAAAATTTTTTATTTTATTTTAAAAAATAATTATACTAAATTTGTTTTTTTATATATAAATTATTTAATTATTTTAAACAAATTAGATAAAGAAATAATTATAAAAACAGTTCTAATAAAATTTTTAAGTACATAAAAATTATGGGGAATATTTAAGTCATAAGTAGCATTTTTTATCTTAATTTAACCTCGTTTCAGAGATAAAAAATAAATTATTTAAAAAAAAAACACATCTTAACGTATATATTAATTTATAAAAAATAAATAAATTTAAAAATTTATTTCTTTAAGGTGCCAACATTTTTGATAATTCTTCGTCTTGTAAACACCCTTTAAGAAATTCATCTTGTGTTAATTGACCATCATTATTCTCATCCATTTTAGCAAAAATATTTTTAGCTCTTTCTTCGGCTGAATCAGCTGGACGATTTGATGAACATGCACCAAGCATATCGTAAATTGCCTGAAAAAGAAAAAAGAGGGTTACAAATATATGTAATGTTGAAATATTTATGTTTTAGAATTTTTTTTCAAGAAGCTTTTTTCTGATACCATTCGTAATCAGGACGACCCAAAACGTCGAATTTTTAACCGGAGCATTTTTTATCTACTTCATACAAGGATGTACATGAAATAAAAATATATTGTTTACTTCAGAAAATTTTTAAAGTGTTTAACTAAAAGGATGGAAGTTTCGAAAAAAATTCTGAAAATTAAAACCCAGGAGTTACTTTAAAATCGAATTGCAGGAGAACGGCTGATGCAATATCAACCGCTTTATGGGTGTTTGAAAGATAATTGATTAGCCTATTAAAAAAATACAAAGTAAACTTTTTGAATGCACTGTTAAAAAAATAAGAAATAAAATTATTAAAGGTGACGCCGATTCCGTCCGTAGCTGAGGCATTTTTTTAATTTTGTTTGCACAATATGAAAGTTTCAACTTTATCCTTAAACATGCCAAAATTTAAAGAAAGAGTTTGTTTTTTTTTAGAAATATTAATTTTTAAAGATGTACATCTCTGGTGAAAAAGATTGGTTGTTGATGAAATTCGTGATCTGAACGACCGACGTTGAACTCAGATATTTTTGACTGACGTAATACTTGGCAACAGAACAGGATGGCTGGAAGATTTATGAAAATTAAAATTCAAGGTAATTTAAAAATTAAATTCCAAGAGAACGGCTTCCGCGATATTAACGGTTTTATGTGCATTGGAAAGGTAAAAACTGGCCTCTCGAAAAATAAATACACAATAAATTTTTGTGTTTACACTGTTAACCTAATATTAAGAAATAATTTTTTTAAAGATGGCGCTAATGTCGTAGGTCAAGTATTTTTTATTTTTGTTTTCGATAAATGAAAATTCGCATACCCTAAAACATACTAATATTTAAAGAAAGCGTTTGTTCTTGATTTAAAGATATTAAATTTTAAAGATGTGCATTTCAAGTTAAAAGTTTTAAAAGTAAAAGTATTTTTTAGATAGTCCGATTGGCTTATCCATCCCTTGCCAACACACATAAACCGTTGAATTTGGGTGAGTCGGTCTCTTGCAATTTGATTTCAAACTAAGTTTTTCTACATATTTTTAACAGTGTAAGCAGTACTTTACCATTCCATTGCACAGAAACGGTTCAGATTGGATGAACCATTCTCTTGCAATTTGAGTTCAAAGTTACCTTGAATTTGAATTTCTTAAAATCAATCTATTCAAATTTCATCTATACAAATTGTATGCAAAGTATGAAGTCGACCAAACATTTCATCTTCTACAAATGGATCACTCGTTTTGATAATCCGATAAGTCACTTTAAGTTATAGATGTACGGATAACCGACTGGTTGATTTGATCCAGGACTCTCATCAACTATATTCTATATGTTCCGATTGATTGGGTCACCTGGGTGTAAATGTTTGTTGGATGTAGAATACGAGTCGGATTAAATAAAACTTTGTGAAGTGGAACTGTTAGATTTATTCTGGTTTGGACTATTGATGAAGTTGCGCTCTTGTTTGTTTTGGATTCCAATATTTTATCCCACTTAACTATCTTAAATGAAACCGTATGATATAGACATTTCTAGTATTGAATGAAATACACAGCATTTGGACATTAAAACAAAACACGCAGTATGATTCGACTTGTTTGAACATTTCTTTCTAGTTTTGGAAATATGTATAACCCACCATGAAACACAATTTATATTGATCTGGGATCATGCAAAAATTTATAAAAGTTTAAGTGAATTCGTATATTCGAATATGTGACAGAACACAGTCGGATAGACCGGGATTATGTTAGGTGAACATGCAGAGTTAATTCTGGTTTTTGATATTTTCTCACTCCAAAACACTTGTATGGATTTAGAACCATTTGAACATTTGTAAAGTCTGTTGTGATTCGTTTGATGTAAAATATAATTTATATTAGGTGACTTTCTTCACATGTTGGGTGATTCAGCAACATATTAGAGATTCCTAAATTAGCTTACAGTTTTGGGTTGGGTTTAAACTGTTTAAACAAATTTATCCTCTCGAATCCTCTAAGAATTGGTTTATTTTTTTTACAACCATAATTGTGGGCATTATTATGCTTAACATAAGAAAATAAACAGATGTTAATTTTAATCTATTGCGCGAATCAGCGCAACACAATAAAACAATATATTTAATCGTTTTGTACGCTGTAATGAATTTTTATGATTGTATGCGTATAAAATACAATCATTAAAAAATGTATTTCAGCGTTTGATACAATCAAATGAATTGTTTTATTGTGTTGCACTGATTTGCGCAACAGAATAAACTTAACACCTAATTATTTTAATTTTTTAAAAAAATAAATGAAAAAGCACCTTATTCTTGTTTACTGAGTTTTATTATTTTTTATTTTTTACTAAATACGCATTTCGAAAGCTATGCTTTCATCATCTGTAGTATATAAAAACGAGTTTCCTGCCTCTAAATTGATGACAATGGTCCGAATTGATGACAATGGTCCATAGCAATCTCTGAGAAAAAAAATTGGTTTAAGTTTCATGTGGGAAATCTCGGAAAATTCGATTTCCTAAATTTTTTATTTGCACTGTAAAAATCCTAAGTGTTATGTCTCTGGATGGATTGAATTGATGACAATGGTCCATAGCAATTTTTGGAAAAAAATATTGGGTCAAGTTTCATGTGGGAAATCTAGAAAAATTCGATTTTCTAAATTTTTTATGAAGCACTGTAAAAATCCTGCTCTTAAACTGTTATGTTCGAAGATGGAGCCAATTAATGACAATTAAAAATTATAATATTGTCTGTGAAAAATATTGGGTCAAGTTTCATGTGGAAAATGTTGGAAAATTCGATTTTTTAATTTTTTTTAAAAGCACTGTAAGAATCCTGCCTTTAAAGTGTTATGTATGGATCGAATTGTATTTATATCGAATGTATTTTTATAAAGTATTTTAATCTGCATTATCGACTCCAGGCTGGAAACATTCGGCTACTATAACAATTTCGGCTGAGATCGTAAAAATGAAATTCACGTTACCGATTTTTTTATTTTCGGCTGGAAACTTTCGGCGAACTTTAACAGTATGTTAAACCACTACAAGAAGCAATTAGTTTATTTCCGTAACTCTCTTGGCAATCTGTTTGGGCGTAATCCATTATTTGAAAAACACACGTCGTGTTGATAAAAGCTTTGTTAAAAGTTTGTTAATAGTCAGCCAGTATGGTTGATATATTGCAAAAGGACTATAGGAAATGATAATTGATATTAATAATAGTCGATGGAATTTAGTTTTCAAGTTAAACTTGACCAGAACAATGATAGAATTTTAAAATTAATATAGACGAAGAAAATTTTCGGACGTCATACGACTTCATATGAACATAACGGTCGATACCGGTCTATATGTAGAATTATAGTACCGTATTAAATACCCTAATCACAGGATTTAGTATAATATATTGACAATATTTAAGGCTCAATCTCAATTTGTAATGAATTAGCTTCAAGATTGACGTTTAAGAACAATCGCGAGTTCGGCGGGCAATTCGTTCCAAAAACGAAACTAACTCGAAAAAATTAGTTTTAAAAATAATTTTAAGTTAAGCTATGCAGCAATAAATTAAATCTATAAAGAAAAAAAAATTTTAATTGGTGACAGCGGCGGAGCTATATAAATTAGTTTATAGCTTTACGAAACGACATCGCTGTTCATTAATGGTTATCATTAACGAATAACTAAAATAAGAATGATATAAAATAACAAATATTGAACACAATTACTAAAAAATAATAATGACAATTTAAAATAGATGAAAGAAAATTTGTGGAACGGATTAACCTAGAACAGTGTTTCTCAACCGGTGGTCGGCGGACCATTAGTGGTTTAGTGGTCCGCGAGATTCTTTATATTTATTACCAGCGACAATTTTATTTTCTTTGTGCGCTATTTTTCAATCCTCAAACGGGAATACTATTTCACAAACTTACATTTTTTTCTACGATGACATATACAATTCTATTTTCAGGCGGGCTAAACCCTTTTTGAAAATTTTATTTTCTACTAGTGTAAAATCATTTTTACTAAACAAAAAATTGTTGTTGCTTTGGTATTTTCATGTAATTTTATAAAGTTTTTAAATCAACAATGAAAAAATATAATATGAATGTTATATGCTATGTTGTCAATTTTTAATTTAATAATTTATAATAAATATCGTTTATATATTTACTATTGTAGAAAAAATTGCATTTCCTTTGCGAGATGAACAAGTTTCACGTTTACGTGAACAAATGTTCACTCACAAAAAACAAAATGTACTATATATTTTTAATATCGTTCTTACTCGTAAGAGCATAATTTTTATTTCATTTATTTCACTCCTTTGGAGTGGATTTTATTATTTTCTTTCATTCCATATGCAATAATTGCATAATTGGACAAACCATTCAGAAAGATAGTCTATTTTTTTTCAATATGAAAGAAAGCATCGAATTTGAAGCAAAAATTGAATGTGTCAGCATTTGAATAAACAAATTTATCCTTCCAACAACTACAAATAAAGGTTAATTTTTTTTACAACCATAATTATTATTAGATTTAATAGAATAAAATAAACAGCTGTTAATTTTATTCTGTGTCGCGAATACGGCGGAACCCAATATTAGTATTTTATTGGGTCAGTGTTTAATGATATACTTGTTATGTTATTTTTCGAGCAAAAGTTTACAAATTTGCCGATTTGTGGAAGAATAAAATTCATTAAACAAATTATTAAAATTTTGATTTTTAATATTTTAAATTTTGACTTTACAAAACATACGTATACGGCACAATTTAATAATAAATAGAACATAGATCGTTTAAAAAATAAATAAAAATTAAATAAAAATTAGCTAGGTTACATTTACTATCACAGAGTTTAGTATACGCGGTTTTTTATCCCGTCATGTGGCGTTTTATTTTATAAAAGAGTTTATTCAAAACATGTTTCGGTAATATTGATTACCATCATCAGTTGTATGTAAAATTAAACTAACATAAAACAACAAATTAAAATCAAAATAAGACTAAAAATGTTTTTATGAAAACTGTAACGGGTGTTGGTATTATTGTTATGATTTAATTGTATTAGTGATTTCAATCAGCTGTTGCAAGTAAAGTTTCAAAAAGAGAATTCTGTTTGAATATTAATTTGTCATTAAGAATTTGATGACTGTTGTTTTTAAAAGCTTTATATATTTCAAATTCTTCCAAAGTGTCCAACAGTCGACCTTTATTACAATAGTGTAATGATGTTACCTCTTCGTCGAAGCTTGTGTGGTTATGGCCGGAGCTTATTAAATGTTGGGCATAATTGGAAGTGCTGTTTGCTGTGTGATTTTTTCCTGGTAGATGTTCCTTATATCGTTTTAGAAGGCACCTTCCCGTTTGGCCGATGTAAAATTTGTGGCATGTTTGGCACTCAATTTTATACACGCCTGTAGATTTTGTTAAATCTGTTTTCGTTCTTTCTCTTAGTTTTGCTTTCACATTGTGTTTCGTTCTTGTACCGATTTTGATATTGTATCTGTGTAATACATTTTTGATGGCATAAGGTATGAACAACGAATAATCAGAGCTAATATATTTTGCATCGGTATTTGAGTTAATTGTGTTGTTGTTGATTCGGCTCTTGTGTTTTTTAATTAAGTTGTCTATTAAGGTTGCGTTGTAACCGTTCGATTTTGCTATATATTTAAGTGTTTTAATTTCCTCTGCGTAATTGACAGTGTTTAATGGTACAGTCAATAGTCTGTTCACAAAGCTGTTATAAGCGGCTAATTTATGCTGCACTGGGTGATAAGAATTATTATTTATTGTGACATCACTACCTGTTGGTTTTCGATAGATATTGAAATCAATGCTATTATGATTGCGTGTTACTGATATATCGAGGAAATTTATCATATTTTTTGTTCAAATTCAACGGTGAATTGTATATTGTTTGTTTGTTTGTTTAAGCTATTATTAAAATTTTGAATTTGTCTGTCATTACCATTAAAAACAATGAAAGTATCATCTACATAGCGGCAATAAAAAATTATTTTATTCTGTTGTACATTTATTGTATTGTTAAAGATGAATTTATTTTCAAAATTATTCAGATAAATATCAGCCAATAATCCAGATAGCGGAGAACCCATTGCCAAACCGTTATTTTGTATATAATACTCGTTGTTATACTCAAAATAATTTTGCATTAAGATCTTAGTTAACAACTCTTTTGTTTCGATTATTTGTTGTGAATTTAAAGTATTATTGTTTTTTAATTGTTGTATTGTGATGTCTATTACTTCATGTACTGGAATGTTGGTGTACATATTCGTGACGTCAAAAGATGCGAATTTGTAATTTGGTCTTATAACAATTTCATTCAATTTGTTGATGAATTCATGGTGGTTCTTTATACTCCGATTGTTATCCAAATGAATGTTGTTTTTGATGATTTTTTCCAAATGTTTTGACAATTTGAAACTCGGAGCTGTGGTGCAATTTATTAAAGGTCTAATGGGCATGTTATCTTTGTGGACCTTGGGTAAACCTGTGAACTTAGGAGCTTTTGGATTTATGACTTTAAATTTTATGTTGTGTTTTTTATTGATCAAATTGTTGCATTTATTAATTGAATCGTTAATAGTTTTTAAATATTTTGCGGTGGGATCCTGGTTTAGTTTAGTAATATTGTTACTGATGAAGAAGTCTGTTTACACAAAAGGGTGTTTTTACACAAAAAAATTTGTGAGTTAATTAAGGACATAAAATATAATAAATTTTATATAATTATTCACTAAAAATGAATTAAAATTCATTAAACACGAACCCAATACAACGTTTATCATTCCGACAGAGTAATATGTAATAATTTAAATTAAATCATTTTAAAATTCCTTGTTTTATCAAGAAAATGTAAAATGCATAAAACAGAATGAATATTTTATTTTAACCATTGAACAATTAAATAAATTTTATTCGATTTCGATTTTTATTTAATTGTTCGGTATTTTGAAAATAAAATGACCTACTATGAAAGATATCAAAGTTCAAACTACTAATACAAATGATATTTGAGAAACGCAATGGAAATTCAATTCAATTTCATCGTAGTAGCCTTTGCCGTTTTCAATATTCGAGAGAGGGACATGCGCACTAGTTTAATTTTTTTGATTGTATTTCATAAATAATTTGATAATTTTTATAAAAAAATCAACAAAAACATTTTCGCTATGATTATATAAAAAACAATAAATTCAAACTAACGCACATATCCCACTCTCGAATATTGAAAAGGCTATTGGCACGAAAAGGCTCGAACATTGAAATGCAATTACGATTAAATTGATTTGAATTTTCATTGTGAAAAAATTAGTATTTTTTAAGATTCTTTTGTTACCAATTCTCATTAGTATTAGTTTTGTTTTTTTATTCGTTTTACTTGTTTTATCAATGAATTTTAAAATAATTGTGGGAAGGATAAAACGTTATATTGGCTTCGCGTTTTATGAATATTATTTTTTCGCAAATTTCCAAACTTTTGCTCGAAAAATAAAATACAGCTTTAAACACTTATACCATTAATTACTATTATTTCGAATTAGGAGTAAGAACGAATTTGTTTAAATTTTACTTCTGTATTTGGGAATGTTATATTTTGTTTCCTATTCGCTCTGAAAGAACGGAATAAATTAGTGATATAAGAATCGTTTCAAATTCTGTTTATCACACATACAAATTCGTTTTTTCTTTTTTTGTTTTTTTTTTTTCAAGTTTATTTGGTTCATCTCTGTTGTTTTACATTACATTAAGTATGTAAGTGTGAGTAAGATATAATCTGCACTTTCGCCCATCTAACATGAAATATTTTGCAAGGTTCGCAATAGAATCTTAAAATATTTATTGGTTCGTGGCATGAAATCAGCTAAGAAACAATGATCTAGAGGGTTTTACATTTACTATAAAAGCTAAATTGTTTCGAAAGATATAAAAATAAACAAACCAGAATACTAATTTACTTCCTTTTATTTCGATATAATTTGCTAAAACAACAAATAAAATATTTCTCTCACATAATTGTGATAAATATTAGAAAAAAATATTCAAAGCCACACAAGCTGACATAATTAAACATTTCGTTTTGAAATAACTTTTCACCAAACAACCATAAATTTTAAAATTACAAATTTTATAGAAATCTCCATTTTCCCAGAAGCAACGACAAAACTTTCGAAATTAAAATTTAAATTCATCATTTTATTAACAATTTCTCACCCTTCACTAAAACCAACAAAAAAACATCAATCATAAAAGTTTTACAAAAATTTAAAGTCATATTTCCAAAACAATTACTACAAAGAAAATAACAAAATCTAATCAACCCTTTGGACATTCTTTAAACTTTATACCATTTAATCAAAAAAAATTAAATATCATGAAGTTAGAAAAATTTCATAGAATTTTCATCTAATACAAATGTTAAATAAATGAAAATCTATTCGACTTGAAATTGAACAAACTTTTAATTTGATGACTTTTAGTGACTTATCCCATGATTCTCGTCTATAAACTACCAGCAACGAAACGTACTATAGTAATTAATTTAGATTTAAATCATAAGAGATAATCTTTATTTTAAGAGCGAAAAATGGTGTTTAAGCTAGGAACAACTACATGGCGACTTTTAAGTGCATAAACAAAATTATCTTCGTATAGTAAGGATTTCTTGGTAAATGAACATTTGTGTTTAAAAACCAAAGTAAAACTGAACTAAAACGGATTACATGGAGCTCTCTTAAAAATGGTAAGACTTAGATTAACACATTGAACAACGTGACATAAGCAGAAGTAAACTATGACCTTAGAAACCTTCCAATTCAACCTATAACGCTAGAAAAGAAACGGCGGTTGGGACTGAAAAAATACCAAATTGAGAGTTTATGCCGATCTCAGATACTAAGCAGAAGGACAATCTGGATACTTGGGCAGGTTAAGAGCGAGGCCCAAACTGTTTAAATTATCGAGGGTGAAGAGAGATATTAAGTCGAACGAGAGTTCGAGTTCGTTCTTGGAGCGCGGGATATTTGACGCATCTCAAAATAGTTTTTAATATATGTGAAAAAATTTTGGAGTATGGTTACGGATCACCACGTATTTATTCGTTTTCCTCCTAACCTATAACTTAAAGAAAACAAACTTAAAGGGGAACCTTGAAAATTATGAATAATACATTGAATAAAGTAACCAAGAATGAAGGTTAAATTTATTTTTATTTGGTTGGAACAAAGTTCAATATTGATCATTTCTTTCTATCATTTCCAAGTAACAATTGAACTGTATTTTGTATAGAAACCATAAACACAATTCACAAATACCAACGTCAAAAAAAGTCGTTTCACGTTTAAACGTTAAAGATAAGCTAAATATATTATGTATTTTTCGTCCTAATCTTCTTCCTTTATTTAAATGATTAACATTTCGATTTGAAAAATTATTTCCAATTTTCTTTAGTTTTTCCAAACGTTTTCTTAATTCTTTTGGTATCTTTTCTTCTTCTTTTTAACTAATGACATTATTATACTGTTTTGTGTTTTGTTATCATTTTACTTTCCATAACATTAAATTTAATTCAATTCATATCATTGTTTTTCATAACATTGCGTTGAAATAAACTTGAGAATGGATTAGGTAGATGGATTCGAATGAAATAATAAAATAGGTTGAAATTCGGTAAGGGGTTGCAGTTTAATTAACCTAATTAATTTCTTTTGGTAGAGTTTTTTTATCCCTGTTACAACACATTGTAGTTGTTAAAAATATGCGTTTTTCTGGTGCTATCGGTCTTGTCGGTTTTTTTTTTCTTTAGAATAGTGTTAATGGGAGAAGCATAAATGGATAAATGTTAATTTTGTTGTAAGATTAATGTGGATCATATTTATTTTTGTCATTACCAAAGTTGTTTTATTATAAGATTTATGTTGTTAGTCATTGAAGCAGTGAAAGTAATGTTTTATTTAAAGATTAGAAGAATTTACATTTTATTTATTTAAATTAGAATATGGTTGTCATATTTAAAAAAAAAAGTTTATTTTGGCATTTTACATAAATTGTGTTATCTTCAACAACGAAAAAAGGATATGGGTTTTTTACAGTATCAAAAAAATGCGCATGTATAAAAGTTTTTGATGGAAAAATGATTTATTATTCTTGTTGTTTTCATTATATTAATACACCCAATTATACCTTAGATCAAAAAACCAAAAATATTTGTTCGTCTTTAACTGCTCATATTTTATTTTCTGAAAAAATTATTTCTGTACTATAACTTTGAAAAAATTGGTTATTGTTGGAGGATGTTGTAGAACTTTGATAAATTATTGAATTAATAAAATTAATGAACTGGAAGGTGAACTACGTTTCTTTGTGAAATTCGACGGCATCAAAAATTTGTTGCTTAAGGTTTTAACGATTAAAAAAATCTGTTCATTAGACATTTTCTTTTAAAATCTAGAACAGGCAGTCTTCACATTAATCATACAATCATTTCGTCCTAGCAAACAATTTAAGATTCGTTTCATAGATAACATTCGTCTGTTTATTACGTTCCACTGTAATGTATATTTTTCAATTCAAAACAATTAACAGGTCTTATATTTCGATGTTTAATAAATTGTTTTTTATTATTTTTCGTTTATCAATTTGAAACAAATATATTTTTTTGTTATACAGATACCGAAATAGAGTAGATTGATTCTTCGCATATGCGTTGTTCAGCAACAGCATTTGTTCTATCATGTGACTTGACCCCCTCTGATTTCGATAAAATTTCATATACAGATAGCCAATGAAAAAATAAAAATACCGTTTCTTTCAAAAAATTAAATTTCGCTGTAGGGATGACACAGGGTGGCGGCAAAGTTTTAGGGGTTTGCGAAACATGAGTATTGAGTATCTTTGAATATCGATTGGTAACGATTGACTAAACCGATTTAAGTCATTTATAACTCATTGGAAAGGTAATTGATAGCACTTATATAAAAAATTACTTAAAATTTTTTAATAATTTTTTAAAAGTGTGTTAAACTTAAAAAAAATTCAAAGATGGCGCTATTGGGGTACCCTCACTTTTACCACATTTTTTTCCAGAAAAAAATGTTTAATTAGTTTGTAATCTAAAGGTATATAAGGTAAAGGTTTCCCTGGTATATAATTTCTCGTTTTAAAAATAAAATTCATACAAAATTTTAATTTCCGTTTTTTCAATTTTTTGTTTTTTAAAAAATGCATTTTATTTAACTAAAATCGCCTGAGTTCTTGTTTTATAGGAATTTAATTATTTTGAGGATATAAGTTAAGTATTTGAGGGTGTGGTTGCTTTTTTACATAATTGACTTTTTCTCCCATTTTAACCTGTCCGAAATTAATTACATATAAATGAATGTACCTGAAATATATTAAAACTGATGCTGAGAAGTAAATAGTGAGAAAAATTATGTGAAATAAAATGCATGTTGTATAGAATTCATATAATAATTAACTTTTTGTTTTTATTCTAAGTTGTGTAATAAAGTCAAATAAAATGCAGTTAGATAAATAAAATGCATTTTTTAAAAAACAAAAATTAAAAAAACGGAAATTAAAATTTTGTAAGAATTTTATTTTTAAAACGAGAAATTATATACCTGGGAAACTTTCGGTTTAGATTACGAACTAATTAAACAATTTTTTTCTGGAAAAAAACGTGTTAAAAATGAATGTACCCTCAACAGCGCCATCTTTGAAATTTTTTTTTAAGTTTAACACACTTTTAAAAAATTATTAAAAAATTTTAAGAAGTTTTTTTTATAAGTGCTATCAATTACCTTTCCAATGAAATGACTTAAATCGGTTTAGTCAATCGATATTCAAGGATACTTATGTTTCGCAAACCCCTAAGACTTTGCCGCCACCCTGTGTCATCCCTAGAGCGAAATTTAATTTTTTGAAAGAAACGGTATTTTTATTTTTTCATTGGCTATCTGTATATGAAATTTTATCGAAATCAGAGGGGGTCAGTATGAGACGGTTTATTTGAATAACTTTTTTATGTCGGTTTCATTTTTTTTTTGTTTACATACGGGCGAATTTCGCTTGTGTGTGTTGAATTTATTTAGGCTAGAATAAGACAACCGATAGTAGCAACTGAGATGGATGGATGGATTGGTATTGACTTACCAATTATTGCGACTTTAGGCGGTGTTGTCGTGCTAAGACCCAGTTTGTCTCAACTGGGGAATTTTCTTCAAGATATGCAGGTAAACGATAATTTAATACTGCTGTTCAACAAGCCTTTCGCTTCTACGGGCAAGGATACATGTGCCAGTGACAGTAACATCAAGGATTTATTTCTTCAACCTCTTCAACTTTTATGATAATACAATTTGCTGTTAAGTGGTTATGTGTATTCATTTCAGTCAATTTATAGTGGATTTATAGTGGAATATAGTTTTCCACTATTTATAAATTTACAGAACTTTAAATTTTATTTAATTCCTTTATTACAATATAATTTTAATATTATTATTTATGATTTCATTCTATTAATTAGCCAAAGACTTACACAAGACTAATATAAAAAATCTTCTTAATTTATACAATTAATTTTATAATATAAATTGAGAGTGAATTTCTCCTTTCTCCAATCACATTTACAAAAACAAGAAGTTCAAAAACTAAAACCCGACTACTGAAAAATCACGTTCTAGAAAAAATAAAACAAGAAAATACTCTTATCTGAAATTGTTATGTACAATATAAACTATTCAATATTTATTGTCTATTGAATAAACAACTTACACATAAATAATTTTAATAAATTTAGTACATATTCATAGTGATTTTCAGAGGATAGCCGTAGTCGTATGCCACCTACCCTAACAAAACCATACATTCTAGCAGTAGTAAGCGATTATCGGGTTTAGGGCAAAGTGCATCACGCTATACATCTAAAGAGTGCTTAAGAGAGATGTGTAGCATGATGCCCTAAAGCGGATGATCACTTACTATACTCTTAGAATGTATTGTTTTGTTAGGGTAGGTGGCATACGACTACGGCTATCCTCTGAAAATCCCTATGAATATGTATTAAATTTATTAAAATTATTTATATGTAAGTTGTTTATGCAGTAGGCAATAAAAATTGAATAGTTTATATTGTACATATCAATTTCAGATAAGAGTATTTTCTTGTTTTATTTTTTTTAGAGCGTGATTTATTAGTAGTTAGGTTTTAGTTTTTGAACTTCTTTTTTTTTATTTAATTTATTTTGGGGTTATAATTTTGTGATAAAGTAATTGAACATCCGCTTTAAATTTTTTGTTTAGGGTTTTTGTTTTATATGTACATAGTAGGGTGGCCCTTAAAAACAAAAATTTTTATTTTTTGTACGGCACCCTCCCATTTCGTGTGAATACCCATAAAAATATTATTTGCAAGATCTGATATCAATCGGTTAATTGTAAGACGTGCCTCCGTCCACTTAAAGTTGAGAAATTTTGTTCTGGACCTTAAAAAAAACCGTTTTTATTTTTTTGTGCGACACCCTCTCATTTCGTGTCAATACCCATAAAAAATTATGTGTCAAAATTTAAATCAATCGGTCAACTCTAAAGGGTGCCCCGGCCACCTAAAGTTGAGAGGTTTGGTTGAGGCCATTACGAAAAAAAATTTAAATTTTTTGTACGACACCCTCCCATTTGGTGTCAGTACCCATAAAAATATTATGTGTAAAATTTGAAATCAATCGTTCAACTGTAAGGGGTGCTCCCGGGCCACTTAAACTTGAAAGGTTTTGTTCAGGGCATTACAAAAAAAATTTAAATTTTTTGTACGACACCCTCCCATTTCGTGTGAATACCCTTAAAAATATTATGTGTAAAATTTGAAATCAATCGGTCAACTTTAAGGCGTGCCCCCGGTCACTTAAAGTTGAGAGGTTTTGTTCTGGCCATTACAAAGAAAAATTTAAATTTTTTGTACGACACTCTCCTATTTCATGTCAATACCCGTAAAAACATTATTTGCAAAATATGAAATCAATCATTAAATTCTAAGACGTGCCTCCGGCCACTTGAAGTTGAGAAATTTTGTTCTGGACCTTAAAACCAAGTTTTTTATTTTTTGTACGACACCCTCTCATTTCGTGTCAATACCCATAAAAAAATTATGTGTAAAAATTTAAATCAATCGGTCAACTCTAAGGGGTGCCCCCGGCCACTTAAACTGGAGAGGTTTGGTTGTGGCCATTACAAAGAAAAATTTAAATTTTTTGTACGACACCCTCCCATTTGGTGTCAGTACCCATAAAAATATTATGTGTAAAATTTGAAATCAATCGTTCAACTCTAAAGGGGTGCCCCCGGCCACTTAAAGTTGAGAGGTTTTGTTGTAGCCATTATAAAGAAAAATTTAAATTTTTTGTACGAGACCCTCTCATTTCATGTCAATACCCATAAAAATATTATGTGCAAAATTTGAAATCAATCGGCAAATTCTAAGACGTGCCGAATTTAAATTTTTTGTACGACGCCCCCCCCCCCCATTTCGTGTGAATATCCTTAAAAATGTTATTCGAAAAATTTGAAATCAATTGGTCAACTTTAAGGCGTGCCCCCGGCCATTTAAAGTTGAGAGGTTTTGTTCTGACCATTACAAAGAAAAATTTAAATTTTTTGTACGACACCCTCCCATTTCATCTCAATACCCGTAAAAATATTATTTGCAAAACTTGAAATCAATCGGTCAATTCTAAGACGTGCCTCCCTCCGGCCACTTAAAGTTGAGAAATTTTGTTCTGAACCTTAAAAAAAAATTTTTTAATTTTTTGTGTGACACCCTCCCATTTCGTGTCAATACCCATAAAAAAATTATGAGTAAAATTTGATTTAAATGAAATCAATCGTTCAACTCTAAGGCGTGCCCCCGGCCACTTAAACTTGAAAGGTTTTGTTCTGGCCATTACAAAGAAAAATTTAATTTTTTTGAACGACACCCTCCCATTTCGTGTGAATTCCCTTAAAAATGTTATTTGCAAAATTTGAAATCAATCGTTCAACTTTAAGGCGTGCGGGTCCACTTAAAGTAGAGAGGTTTTGTTCCGGCCATTACAAAGAAAAATTTAAATTTTTTGTACGACACCCTCCCATTTCATGACAATACCCGTAAAAATATTATTTGCAAAATTTGAAATCAATCGGTCAATTCTAGGAGGTGCCTCCGGCTACTTAAAATTGAGAAATTTTGTTCTGGACCTTAAAAAAAAAAATTATATATTTTGTGCGACACCCTCCCATTTCGTGTCAAAACCCATAAAAATATTATTTGCAAAATTTGAAAGCAATCGTTCAACTCAACTAAATTTTTGTAATGGCCAGAACAAAACCTCTCAACTTTAAGTGGACCCGCACGCCTTAAAGTACGATTGATTTCAAACTTTGCAAATAATATTTTTATGGGTATTGACACCAAACGGGAGGGTGTCACACAAAAAATTTAAATTTTTCTTCATAATGGCCCAAACAAAACCTCCAGTGGCCAGGGGCACCTGTTAGAGTTGACCGATTGATTTCAAATTTTACAAATAATATTTTTATGGGTATGGACACCAAATGGGAAGGTGTCGCACAAAAAATTTAAGTTCTTCTTTGTAATGGCCACAACAAAACCTTCAAATTTAAGTGGCCGGGGGCACCCCTTAGAGTGGAACGATTGATTTCAAATTTTACACATAATATTTTTATGGGTATTGACACCAAATGGGAGGGTGTCGTACAAAAAATTTATATTTTTCTTTGTATGGCCACAACAAAAAAAACCTTCAACTTTAAGTGGCCCCCGGGGGCACCCCTTAGAGTTGAACGATTGATTTCAAATTTTGCAAATAATATTTTTATATGTATTGACACCTAATGGGAGGGTGTCGTACAAAAAATTTAAATTTTTCTTTATAATGGCCACAACAAAACCTCTCAACTTTAAGTGCCGGGGGCACCCCTTAGAGTTGACCGATTGATTTCAAATTTTACACATAATATTTTTATGGGTATTGACACCAAATGGGAGGGTGTCGTACAAAAATTTATATTTTTCTTTATAATGGCGACAACAAAACCTCTCAACTTTAAGTGGCCGGGGCACCCCTTAGAGTTGACCGATTGATTTCAAATTTTACACATAATATTTTTATGGGTACTGACACCAAATGGGATTGTGTCGTAGAAAAAATTTAAATTTTTCTTTGTAATGGCCTCAACCAAACCTCTCAAGTTTAAGTGGCCGGGGCACCCCTTAGAGTACACCGATTGATTTCAATTTTGACACATAATTTTTTTATGGGTATTGACACGAAATGAGAGGGTGTCGCACAAAAAATAAAAGAGTTGGTTTTTATGGTCCAGAACAAAATTTCTCAACTTTAAGTGGCCGGAGGCACGTCTTAGAATTGACCGATTGATATCAGATCTTGCAAATAATATTTTTATGGGTATTCGCACAAAATGGGAGGGTGCCGCAAACTGTACAATGAAAAAAAAAAATTCTAAAGCAAACTAAGGGCCACCCTAGACTCCATAGGTTAGGTTTATAAGTAATATACCAAACTTACTCATAGGTTTACGTTTCAAAACCTGGAAAATTTCTTAACCTTTTCAATTCTTCAAGAGACCGTGAGCCATGAGGATTTTTCAGCAATTTATTACGATCCCTTGCAACTTGTGCACACTAAGTAAGGATTAACGGTAACATTTTGCGTTGATTTTTTTTTGGTTTGTGATCAAACGTTAATATTTAAAAATTATATCCGTTCATATTTATATGCACTGTTTTAAAAATTTACTACAATAATTGTAGGAATCAATTTTGCCTACATTAATCGTAGTAAAAATATGTTTACTGTTAATATTACTATTAAAGAGTAATGTTACATGACAATGGCAAAATATGTACTACTCGAAGAGTAATTTTACTAAAGTAAATAAATTTCATATATTCGTTGCTAGTAATTTTGCTCATAGCGAGTAAATTTCAATTATACTAGTAATTTTACTAATTTTTGCAGTTAAAATTTTACTCTTACGTAGCAATATTATAGTTTAGCTGGTAAGATTAATTTGATTTTCCCTTCACTTTCCCTATAGATATTGAACAAAAGATATTGAACTTCAAATAATAAAATATATTTTATTTCAAAGTATTTTTAAATTCATGATTTTAACAATACTTTTTTAAATAATTGATTGAAGTATCATACTTAATGTTAAAATTTTAAGAATAACTACAAATTTATTTTAAAAAGTCAAATCATAATTTTTAATTAATTAATTAGTTAATTTTTTACACAAACATTGCTGTTAAAAGTAGTTCAATAGCACAACTTGATGCTTAAAATCTTTTGCATTCTACAAAATAAATTTTTTTCTCTGAATTAACTTCTACTTCGGCTCTAGAAGAGCTGTGCGAACGTGTTGGCCTAATCGTATTTGGTTTTGTTGCGGGAAGTGATGTTCTAATTCAATCTATAAATAAGAAAAGATAATTCTTAAGGGACTTCGTTTTGTTTGATTAGAGCAAATTCAATTTTTTTCAAAAAACACGCCAAATTTTTAAGAGATAATATCAAAGTTTTCTTTGAAATATATTGATCTCACTACGATCCTTCTGTAACATTTTAAAAAAATGTAAAATTAAATATAAAAGTAAAAATGTATTTACACGTAAATTATTGTTTACATGTTTGAAAGCACTACGAATAAAAACTGAAACGACCTGTGGAACGTATTAAGGCAATTTTGAATAAGTTCAGTGAGATATAACTCTTATTCCAATACTCTTTTTGCAGGCATTTGTTGCTACTACACTGAAACAATTTTATTTTTATGTAATTTATACATACTTGCCCATCGGTTGGATTTCTTCCAAACATTTGTTGATAATTCCTATAATTACAAAAGCATATCCGTTAATCCATTTAAATAAAGCAAAAACCTTCACTCTTACCTATAGATTCTAGATTGATAACACGAGTAAAACATATTATCAGTTTGTCAAATTATGTAAAATAGAAAAATATGAAAATTTTGAATAAATGACAGCAAAAATTTTGACTACTCGATTTTTAAAAAAAATGTTTGCAATTTTTACCGTTTATTGCATAAAAAATACTCTTTTTTCGTGTAATTTTTTTTTAAATAGCATTTTTAATCTACAACTGTAGTAAAATTAATAGTTAAAAAGTATAATTTCACAATTTGTTTTATTTTACTATGATTATCTCAGTTATATTAATGCTTTTGGATTGAAAACAACGATTACTACAATTAATGTAATATGAAATATTTGACAATTGATTTTTCCTGCAATTAAGCGAGCAAACATTTACTAGATTTTTGGAGTGTTTTTAATTTATTTTTAAACAGTGTGTGTTTAAATTTTCGATTTTGGCTAGGTATTTTATAAATGTCAAATTGCCTTTTCATGTATTTTAACTGTTTTTGATGATTTACTCAATATCAGACGAATTGGTTACAATCATTGCCATTTTCAATTTATTGTATCATCATTAAGCCTATAAAAAGCAGAAGATCAAAACGCTTCATACGATACATCATTTGTCAAATTGTGATTAGTAGTTTAGAAGTTATGAGGGAACAGATGAACATACATACACACATACATCGCGACCAACCACATAACTCGTCTTTTTTCGTAGTCGGGTAAAAAAAAAGTGAACCTTTTTTTAAACCGTTTAGCTGTATCCAAAAATTATTTTTTATAGATTTATTATTTGAAATGAACTTTTTTGTGGTTTTTTCATATTTTGACTCACAAGCGTCCGTCATATGTGCCGGTTTAAGTCGGTCTAGGGAAATAGAGACATTTTTCCGTTTATTTAAATAACAAAATTCTTCCGGAATCGTCTTATGAGTTTATATGGTTCCTTATAGGGAGGCAATAATCCTACTTTGACTTTGTCAACTCGAACAAAAGATGTAGTCGCATTCCGAACGGTTCTTTGGAATGTAGATATCGTCTTGAGGGGTTTTCCCGGTATCTGTAGGTATTAAAGAACGCATTGCCTGTTTTAAAATGCCGACCAGACAAGAAGGATCAGAAGAATTATCTTCAGAATGAAATGCTAGATTCCTAGGCATTTAAAGTCTTTGCCCATATAGACTAAATCAGTTGAAGTGCATTTTAGATCAGATTTAATTGGAGAACGTATGCCAATTAAGACAATGGGTTTTATTTATTGTAATACCGTGCGCTTTTAGATTACGATTTTAGTTGTCGATGGGAATGTTCTAATATTCCATTAGCTTTAGAGTTGTAAGCTGCGGTGCGTGCCTCTTGGAAGGGAATATAGTGCTTTATGTTAAAATAGTTTTCCACTATTTATAAATTTACAGAACTTTAAATTTTTTTTAATTCCTTTATTACAATATAATTTTAATATTATTTTTTAAGAGTTCAATGTATTAATTAGCCAAAGGCTTACAATAGACTAATATAAAAAATCTTCTTAATTTGTACAATTAATTTTATAATATTAATTGAGAGTGAATTTCTCCTTTCGTTTTAATCTCAATCACATTAGTATCAATTTATTAGCTGATAATAAAATATCTGTTTGTAACATAAAAACGTTACGATGTATTTTATAAATTCATCTGTTTTCTTGGCATTCACAGTTTGGTCTTCTCAACTAATTGTGAATTAGTGTATTTGTCAACACTATTTTCATTTATTCGAGCTTTGTTAGATATTTTCTTTTAAAATATAAAACAGACAGTCTTCACATTAATCATA
The DNA here is from genome assembly GCA_963693315.1 of Diogma glabrata. NCBI lineage: Eukaryota > Metazoa > Arthropoda > Insecta > Diptera > Cylindrotomidae > Diogma > Diogma glabrata. The sequence continues at coordinate 22,915 of CAVNZG010000458.1, read as the reverse complement.
CAATCATTTTTAAATGACGTTCCACTGTAATATATATTTTTCATTTCCAAACATTTAACGGATTTTATATATCGATATTTAATCAACTGTTTTTTTTTTATTATTTTTCGTTTATCAATGTGAAACAGATATTTTTTTGTTAAACAGATACCGAAATAGAGTAGATTAATTCTGCGCATGTGCGTTGATCTTATCATTAATATGGTGCCTTGTTTTGCATTGTAATAAATGGGTTATGTACACAATATTATTAATTGTTAAAATTATGAAGGACCGTATTATTTCGATTTGATAGTATGGACGGGTTATTTGAATAACTTCTCTAAGTCGGTTTCATTTTTTTTCGTTTATGCACGGATGAATTTCTCTTGTGTGTGTTGAATCTATTTAGGTTAGAATGGGACAACCGATAGCAACAACTGAGATGGATAGATGAATTTGTATGCCCCTTCCAACAATGTATTGCGACTTTGGGCGGTGTTGTCGTGCTAAGACCCGGTGTGTCTCAACTGGGGGATTTTCTTCGAGACGTTGAGAAATCGAGGATTTGTTTCTGGATTAAAAGATTTTGGGTTATAAAGTAGTTGCACCATCTTCAACTGCTGTAAACAAGATTATAACGAATATTTGTGGGCTATGAGACAGACTTAAGTGAGCCAAAACCAGATACATCGTCAGTCGTAGTTCAAGATAATATAATAAACATTGGACGAGAAACTGTTGCTCATTTCATCAACCGGGGTCAGACGAAGAAGGTTGTCTAAATTTTAAAGAAAAATAATCGAAAATAGACAAATAAATTGTATTTTGTTTTATTTTATTTTGCATGTAAGATAAAATATACTAAAGTGTGTGTTAGTATTTGTGTTAGTGTTTATGAAAATTAAAAGTGGTGAAGAACGGAGGCGTACAATTATATAATTGCTGAGTTTGTTCTTTATTAAAAAATTATTTGGTATTTTATATTTACTGTTACCAGGCGGTAGGAAGGTAAAATTTTACCATTTATTGCTCTGATGTAATAAATTTATTTATTATTTTAAAGCATAAATTTATTTTGTATTGCCTGATAACAAGAAATGTAAAATTTCGTTTTAGTTGTTAGTAGGAATTTCGAATTTAACTGTATATTTGTACTGTTGAATTTTGTTAGTGTCTTTTGTGTCCCCATTTTTTTGCTTTTCCCTAATCGTGCAATTGTTGCATGAAACCTGTTATCGTGTTTTTTGACAGAGATGCCCAGTTTCTTTTGTACTGTGTAGTGTTGAAATTTAGGCCAGGCCGGATTTCAGTATATATACTTTCAATGTCAAAGGGTAAGTCTTTGACTCACCAAATTGACAGCAGAGTGAACCAACAGCTTATTGACTTCACCAGCATAAGAGGTTTCAACTCGAATCTAAACGAGGCTCATCACCCCATCGAAAAAAATAAACCTGACATATTGTTTCTTAAAAACAATTGTCAGTGGCAAAGCATCGAAATTGGATCTCGATAAATACCGGATACCTAGTTACGAATTGGAACATTCCTTTAATAACAAGAATAGTGCCTGTATTTGTTCGAAATTCACTTTCATGTATGAGAATTAAGGCTTACGAGTTGAACTCCAAGCACCATAATTCTCTAGCATTGAAGATCTCAGGTGTTGATGAAACTATGTTTATAATAGGATTATACAGATCCCCAAATTCCCCACAAGGATGTCCCTTTTTCGATCAAATATCGGCTAATCTAGACAAGATTACCACTGAATACCCCAAAGCAAGACTGGTCATTCTTGGAGACTTTAATATTCATAATAAAGAATGGCTTAAGTATTCATCGCGTACTGGCGACGTAGGAAGACAAGCCGAACTGATACTCGCAGACTATCACGGTTTTACGCAAACGATAGAGTGCCCCACTAGAATCTCAGACAATTCACATTATAGCAATAATTTGCTGGAGCTGTTTTTGACAAACGAACCAGATACTACGAAGACAAAAGTTGAACAACCCCTCGGAACATCGGACCATTTACTAATATCAGCAATAGTGCAATTTACATCACCGACACAAATTAAAGCAAGCCCTCGTCGCGTTTGGAACTATAAACGCGCTGACTGGGAGGGACTGGGAAACTTTTATAACGAAACATCTTGGAAAACTATTTGTTGTGTTGATCAAGATCCTAGCACATCGGCAATAGGAATTTCTGAAATCATAAAAGACGGAATGGGGCTGTTTATTCCAAATCGATTAATCACTTCTAAGACTGAGCCTTGGTTCACGCGGGATGTTGATGAGGCAGTGAGGAATAAACGCAAAGCATTTAAGACGTATAACGCTAATAAAACCCCTGGAACTCATAGCGCCTACAAGAAAGCCAGAAATATTAGTAAATTCAAAATAGACTTGGACAAAGAAGCGTTTATCCAGAAGAAAGCCAAGAAATTTGCCGAGCACCCCATCTGGCTCACGTAGTTTCTTTCAGGCAGTTAAATCAGTCCAAAGTAATTTTACTCGTACCTCTATTAAAACCTTAGTTCTGAATGACATTCCCGTGAGCGACTCGAAAGAGCAGGCGGATCTTTTGGGTCGTATTTTCGCAGAATACTCAAACATAGTTGAACCTCCCCATTCTCTTACACTCATTCTCCCAGTTGTAACGAAAATGAAACCAATTATTTTTCGTTGCAATATTGTACGGAAAATGCTTCTTTCTATCAATATCAACAAATCTACTGGCCCCGACGGTATTCCACCCCTCATTCTTAAAAACTTTGCTGGGCAACTAGCTCCAATTTTAACAAAAATTTTCTATTTATCTTATAAAACCGTAATGTTTCCCGATTCTTGGAAGCTGGCCAGCGTTCAACCCATATTAAAGAAAGGCAGTAAGCTAGACCCTAACAATTATAGACCAATTGCAATTCTGTCGGTTTTGGCTAAAATATTTGAAAAAATATGTTAACTACAATTTAATAGATTATTTGGAAATCTCGCGAGTTATTGATGGTAAACAGTATGGTTTTCGTAGAAGTCATGCAACAGGTGATCTGTTAGCGTACGTATCCCATCTCTGGAACAAATCGCTGAAAAACCATTCAGTATTTCACTTGACATTTCTAAAGCATTTGATAAAGTGCGGCATAAAAATCTTATAGCTAAATTAAAATCTAATGGCATAGATGGTCTATACTGTCTCATGGATTCATAGTTTTCTTACAGTTCGCCAATTTCATGTTAATTTAGATGGTATCACATCCAATATTTTCACAACCAATGCTGGGGTTCCCCAAGGTTCTGAACACCCACCAACCTTGTTTTTTTTATACATTAATGACTTACTTATTTCCACAAATCCATAGTTTTGGTGATGACAGCACATTGCATGCATCACATGCATCTCCTAAATTTCGATCTCATACTGCAGTTACCACTGATAGAGAGCTGATAATTAATTGATTCTATCAACAAAGATCTGGATCAAATAATGGAATGGGGGGGGGGGGGGGGGGGTGATCGTAATCTTGTTTCATTCAATCCAACCAAAACCAAACTATGCCGTCTTTCACGAATAGAGCGACATAAAAATTTCCCTATTAAAATAAACCACGAGAAATTGCGTGAGGTTGAATCAGTTAGACTTTTTGGAGTGGATATTCAAAATAACCTGAAATGGAATAAACATGTGTTCAACCTCGTAAAATCTGCAATGCAAAAATTAGGATTCTTGAGTCGATGTAAAAAGTATTTCAATCCCGAGCAAATTTTGCTAATCTTCAAGTCCTTTATTCGTCCATGTATGGAGTACTGCTGTCATGTTTGGGCAGGTGCTTGTCAGTCAACAATAAAACGTCTAGACTCTGTACAAAGAAAAGCAAACGGTTGATTGGTAATACCAAACTAAGGGACCAACTTGATTCACTCCAACACAGAAGAAATGTGGCTGAATTGTCAATATACTATAAATATAACTTAAGCGAATTCTCCTCTAAGAAAATTCAAAATATCCTTGCATCGTGTGCGCAGTATAATCGACAAACAAGAGCTGCCGAGTTATCCCATCCATTTGTCGTACAAATACCTCGTTGTAGAACTGTGTCCCGACTATTTTAATAGAGTGGCTAAATTGTGGAACTCAATGCCTTCCCGATGAATTTTCCCAATAGGCATTTAAAGAAAATGTCCATCGTCATTTAAAACAATTAGTATAGTTATCCCTATATCCCCATTCCTTCTATTTTCCTCATCTCCTTCCTTTATAGTTGATATGGTATCTTCGGATATTCAAGGAGTCTAAATAATGAATATTTCATATTTAGTGTGCTAAACATGTCTAACTAATTAATGTAGAAAAAAAACATAACTTTTTGTTAAAGTACATGTATTTTGTATCTCTGTTTAGATATGTATTACAAAACTAACACGAAACATCAATACGTTGTCGGAAAATTATAACAGATCATAAATTAAAATAATTTAATAAAAATTATCTAAAAAAATAAATGAAATCATTTTTTTGACACACTTGACAATATTTTTTTGACAAATTTATATGCAATAAAATTCGCAATAATAATAATTTCATGCTCATTATACATTTCATTTCATACAAATAACTAATTTTATTTTTTTCTAGAAAAATAAATGAAAATCATTCTTTTGACAAACTTGACATTATTTTTTTGACTAACTTATAATTCTCAATAATAATAGTAAAATTTCATGTCACACAAATAATTAATTTTATACGAATAATTAAAATAAATAAAAATCTTTCTTTTGATACACTTGACAACATTTTTTTGACAAACTTATAATGCCATAATTTTCAATAATAATAATAAAATTTCATGTCAAACAAATAATTAATTTCATTTTATTCCAAAAAATTGGGTAAACAAATAAATCAAAATCTTTCTTTTGACACACTTGACAACATTTTTTGACAAACTTATAATGCAATAATCTAGATTTTGGTCTCACATACTAATCCCGACCATCAAGATTTCTCCAAATTCAATGTTTCTACTCGTAATCACTTAAAATAAGGTTTAAAGCAAAAAATATGCAAATTTCCTTGTTTTGAGACACTTGACGTTTTTTTTGACACACTTCCGATACAGTTATCGAACACATCGTCCTTTCGGCTCTTCTCATTGAGTAAACCTATTTCTAGGAAAAGAAAATTTTTGAAATCCGTCCAGCGGTTTTCTAGATTTCGTAGGTTGTGACGGCCGGACAGTCGGAAGACAGAGATACATTTTTTTGTTGCTTTTTTATAATCAGTAGGTCCTAAAACGTCGAGAAATGTCAAAAAAAGTGGTGGTAAGAATTTCAATTTTGGCCCTTGAATACAATACTTAGGTCTTTCAGACCGAAGTAAAATCACTTTTATAATTTCAATTTTACCATCGCAGGTTAAAAATAAATCTAACTAGTCTTGAAAGACATCCCTCCCTATATACGATTCTGTATAATCTCGATCATTCGAGGTCACTTAGAAACCTTGAGAAAACACTAGAATATTCTATAATTTTACGTTATGAGGATTTGATTCATAAAGTAATTTTATGTTGACCCAAGTTCTAAGAATACAACAACAACAGTATTCATTTCATTGATTTGTTGTTGTGTTTTATTATGAGTTTTCTGTAATCGTCACAGCATATTCAATGGGAAGAGCCGAAAGGACGATGTGTTAGATAACTGTAAGAAAGTGTGTATCAAAACAAGGAAATTTGCATTTTTTGCTGAAAAAAAGTTCATTTTAAGTGATAACTAGTAGTAACATTAAATTTGGAGAAATCTTGATGGTCAGCATTGGTATGTGAGACGCTTGACGCCTGACAAACTTGGTTATTGTGTTATAAGTAAGTTTGTGAAAAAAATACCGTCAAGTGTGTCAAAATAATGGTTTTCATTTAGTTTTTTAATGAATTTTTTTGAAAACAATAAAATTAGTTATTTGTATGACATGAAACGTAATTTAACATGAAATTGGATTTTTATCCAATTTCATGTTAACTTACGTTTCATGTCATACCGATAACTAATTTTATAGTTAACTAAACTTTTGATTTTGTTATAATTTTTGGAAATATTTTTGGAATTTCGAAAACAGTTTGTATTTGTGAACTGTGAATTTTTGCAATATTTTTAGACTTTTGAAAAAGTTTAAATTTTTGATTTTATTATAATTTTTGGAATTTTGAAAAAAGTTTGTATTTTTGATTTTTATTTTATTTATAGCTTTTGCAATATTTTTAGAATTTTGGAATAAGTTTTTTGAATTTCGAATTTTTAAAATATTGTTAGAATTTTGAAAAAAATTTCAATTTTTGATTTAGTAATAATTTTTAGAATATTTTAAGAATATTGGAAAAAGTTTCAATTTTTGATTTTGTCATAATTTTTGCAAGATTTTTTAAATTTTGAAAAAAGTTGCAATCTTATATTTTGAGATAATTTTAGGAATATTAATAGAATTTTGAAAAAAAACTTTAAATTTGTGATTTTATTATAATTTTTAGAATAATTTTGGAATTTTGAAAGAAATATGAATTTTTGATTTGGTAATATTTTATCGAAACTCTAAATGTAGAGGTTTTTGAGTAGTTTGCTGAGTGTATCATCTTCTGACTGCATGTTTGCTGAGTGTATCTCAATTATGTGCCTAAGTATTACATTCATGAGCTCAAAGTGAAATTCTTACCCCCACTTTTTTTGGCATTTCTCGACGTTTTATGACCTACTGATTCTAAAAGAGCAAAAAAAAATGTATGTCTCTCTGTAGGCCGGCCGTCACAACCTACGAAATCTAGAAGACCGCTGGACGGATTTGAAATTTTTTTTTCTAAAAATAGGTTTACTCAATGGGAAGAGCCGAAAGGACGATGTGTTCGATAACTGTACCGGAAGTGTGTCAAAAAAATCGTCAGGTGTGTCATAACAAGGAAATTTGCATATTTTTTGCTTAAAAAACGTTCATTTTAAGTGATTACGAGTAGGAACATTGAATTTGGAGAAATCTTGATGATCGGGATTGGTATGTGAGACCAAAATCTAGATTTTTGTATTATAAGCTTGTCAAAAAATGTTGTCAAGTGTGTCAAAAAAAAGATTTTTGTTTAATTTTTTACCCAATTTTTTGGAAAAAAATAAAATTAAAATTTTGTTTGAAATGAAATTTTATTATTATTATTGAAAATTATGGCATTATAAGTTTGTCAAAAAAATGTTGTCAAGTGTGTCAAAAGAAAGATTTTTATTTATTTTTTTAACCAATTTTTTGGAAAAATAAAATTAATTATTTGTATGACATGAAGGTTTTATTATTATTATTGAGAATTATAAGTTAGTCAAAAAAATAATGTCAAGTGTGTCAAAAAAATGATATCATTTATTTTTTTAGATAATTTTTTGGAAAAATAGATTTAGCTGTTTGTTTCAAATTTTTTCAAATTCAAATTCAAATTTTTGATTTTATTATAATTTTTATAATTATGGAAAAAGTTTCAATTTTTGATATTGTTATAATTTTTGCAATATATTTAGAATTTTGGAAAAAGTTTGAATTTTTGAATTTTTAAGAATTTTTGGAATATTTTTAGAATTTTGTTTGAAAAAAGTTTGAATTTTTTATTTTACAAAACGCTAAATGGAGAGGTTTTTGAGTAGTTTGCTGATTGTACAATCTTTTCACTAAATTATATTAATACATGATCTGTTATAATTTTCCAACAACGTATTGATGTTTCGTGTTAGTTTTGTAATACATATCTAAACAGAGATAAAAATACATGCACTTTAACAAAAAGTTATGTTTGATATACATCGCTGCCCAAAACTAAAAACCATGTCCTCATAAAAGATTTTTGCCGAAAACTATATCAAATTCCTTAACCCAGACCGAAGTCTTGATATCTCAGAGCTGTGAGATTTCATATTTTCTTCATATTTTTCATTATTGTATCTTAAACAAATACAATTAAATTATTTACAAAAGTTGTATTTTTGTGTTGGTGGAAATAGTGGCGACGCAATGAGCTGAAGAAGAAACAAGGCTGTTTAGCACATTTAAAAAAAAATCTTAGAAAATAAGATTAAAGAAATTTACTTACGTAGTATGTGTCATGACTTTTATTGTTATCCCAATTCAAAACTCTATGTCTATCACCTTAAACCTGTTTGTCATCAAAATAGAAAATATCTGTCAATAAACTATTATATCAACATGTCTTGTCAATTCTCAAGATGTGACAAAAACAAAATCGTCTAAAATTGAAATATTCGTAGATCCCCTAATAAAATGTTTATTGATTAGAACAGCAAAAAAAAAATGAAAGTTTATCTCTTCTATATAATATACAAACAACATTATTTCATTTCGATTTCGAACCTTTCAGTTGTCTCAATCAAATTACGTTAAATTAAAGCTTTCGAGTTTCATTGTTGAATTTTTCATTTTCGTCGAATTTTATTTCTTTTTCATATTTTGTTAATTTAGTAGCTTGACATACGTTTTATTTATATATCATATATTTCGACATATTTTAAATATCTTAAGGTTTAGTTCTAGATGAGCTTATTTTGTCAAATTCGAGCAAAAAAAAAATAAAAGTTGAATGATAATGATTAACTACTTTTCTATTACTCTTTTAAATGTAGAATAAATGTATAAATATAAATGACGGAATGATGTATGAAGGATATATAGGAAATTAGATTATTTTTATTAAAAAGGATTTTTATTACATGAACGTTAGTGAAATGACATTGATAGAATTTAATGTATGAAAAGAAAATAGATTGATTATATTATTAAGAAATCAAATTAAGAAAATTTTATATTAAAAATATTTTGAAGAAATTTGTTCTGAGGTTTATAGATTAGAAAATATATTTTTTTATATGTTAGATCAACATGCCAACATTTTCAAAAAAGAAAATCCGCACTCAGCGGAAAAATTTAATTAAAAGAAAAATCAATGTAAAACCGAAAATTTTAATTTGAGTTATTTATTACTTCAGTGGATTGAAAATTAGAAAATTTGTACGAAAAACAAAACAAAATGAATTTATTTTATACAATTGATGGAATTTATTATGTCAAATTTTAAAATTATTGTTTGGGTTTCAAAAGGAAAATAAATAATAATTTTTAATTATTGACGTCAATTTAGGAAGAGATTACTTTTTGTTTTTGAAATATATTTCAGTTAAGAGGCAATGCAGATTTTGTTTCTATTTATTAGGATTTTTGTCAATCGTAAATCAATCAACCGCTCAAAGTACTATTTTTGCCATTTTCACTTTTACCAGATGGACGACCATATAAAGATAAACTGTTAATGAGTTCCGTTATTTCAATCCCTTGTCAGGCTACCCAGTACTCTTAAAGTCTTACTAGGCGTTAATGTCCAATTGAGCCAAGAATAATGGCACACTATTGCTTGCTCGAAGAAATGAACTTCTATGTGACTTATTATGTGAGTTTTAATCCTTGAGGAAGACCGTGAGTCACATGATCAAGGAATATGCTACTACTTACTAGGAATAGGATTAAGGGAAATACAATTTTAGTTTGGTTCCTAAAAATACCTTTTTGCTTCATCTCATATTTTTACTTCCTCTATTCTTGCATGAAATATTGGCCTATGTCGTGCATTCTTTAAAAAAATATATAAAATATTGTGTCCATCTCCACATTAGAACGCATGTTGTTGTGGGACCTAGGTCTTGATAGGTTTTTATGTGTTATTGTGTTGTGACACATATTGTAATTCTCAATACAAAACATGTTATATTAAAAAAATATTAATTTCCATAGCGATAAAATCCCATAGCGAATGCGTTGTATTAACACTCAGTCAAACAGATCTAAACATATTGTGGTCACAGATTAAAAGTTAGAGTACAGACAACTTTACCATTGGTTGATCAGCATTATGTACCGATATTAGTGAGATATGTCAACAAATTCAAACGCTACGAATGAATATCATTAAGATAGCCATAGCAGGAAACCAGCAATGCCGCACGAATATCGTCAAAGAAATTTTTTACGATCAAAATGTGTAAATTAAAACCATTTGCGAAGTCAACCAATAATTGTTGAAAACCATCACAAATTTGGTTAATGTATTTAAATCTAAATAATTAATCTCTATAGATGAAAAGCGAAATATTATCGACCAAGGTCTAATTTAAATCAATATTATGGTTCTACTTAGAAAACTTATTGGTCAACATTGTCAACAATTTACTATAATAGTTTATCGGGCAACATTGCCAACAATTTATTAAAAAACTTATTGGTCAATTTATTGGAACATTGATTAGTCAACAATTTATTTATTAGATTTAATTTGTTATGATGTCACATTTCTAACCGCTACTGTGGTGAATTTTTTTTATTCCGATGCTTGGTGTTTATGGTTGGTGAATGGCGTCGAATAAAAAAACTTAACGAATTCGATGCTTTTCACCAACTATAAATATCTTCTGTCTCTTAGTCGATTCCGTTTTGACATTGCATTCATTCTCGGTGGACTGACAGTGTAATATTATTGAGTTGGCATTGAAATTTGGATTGGTGAGTTGTGGCTGACATTTTTCTTTTTTGTTGATGAATGCCATGAGTTCAGTGATTATCTTAAAAACTGATTTATTATTTGATGTAAAAAGTAATAATACAATTTTCTGGTTGTTTGAATTAAAATTTTCTATGTCCAACTTAGCTAAATTAGTGTTTATTGTAGTAAAGTGGAAGAGAAAGAAGGATTAGAAAAATTGTCTATGTTTCGTGCATTTTGCGTAGTCCGAAACAAACATTAGAAAAATATTATTTGTGTATTTTGTCAAGTCAGATCTTTTTTCTTGTGAACTAAAGCACCATAAGATGGGCAAAATTTACTAGCATTATCCGAGAAAGTCGGGTCAGAGATCAAAGGCAAAGTTAGGAGTGAACATCAAGTGTTTCATAGTAATGATGAGGTCTGGGATGCCATTGTGAGAGCGCACAACCTGTTGAGAGGCGTTGATTGGCGCCAATATTTCATCAATTTGTTAAATTCAATGTCTAATAGAATGCGCGAAATGATTTCAGCACAAGGCGGCCACATAAGATATTAACTTTATATTATATTAATATTAATTAAATTTAATGAATTAATCAAATTATCAAATATTGTTAAACAATTTAGTCAATTATTTATGAAATAAAATTAAAAATTCTATTATTTTCTGATTTTTTTTGATTTTTTTCTATTGAAAAACTTTTATCAATCTTTAAATTAATTTTTTTTTAATGATTTAGTTGGGATAAAAAAACAATAACTATATACCAAAATACTCCACCAATATTGAGCTGTTTAAAATTGAAAACCGATTTAAAATCGGATCACCCAGTACCATTTTATTTACAAAAAACCAACAGTACTTTCGCTTGAAAATAGGTGTATATTTAATAGTGATTTTTGGGGAAGCAAATTTCTGGTTTTTTTGATGGCAAATATATACGGTGTAATAGCTGACATTATTTTATCTATATGCAAATTCCAACTAAATTTCGAGTTTATTTTAAGTCCAAGGTATATGATGATGTACTCTTTCAATAATTGTATTATCGTACGATAAATTAAATAAATTTAGTTATTGAATTAGTGATTTTTTTATTGTCAAGCAATAAGTATTTAGTTTTAGATACGTTAAGTTGAAGAAGATTTTTGTTAAACCATCTTAGGATCTGATTTAAAACTGTTGCATCACATCATTTAGTTCTTCCAAAGTATCACATTTATAAATCAAGACTGCATCATCAGCATACAATAGTAAATATCCAATTAGTATGAGAAAAGTTAAATCATTGATATATTTGTTTTTGACAAATTGTTGACGGTTTGAAAGATATGAGGATATCAAACTTAAGCTTCTTTCGCTAAGTCCAAGTTTGCGAAGTTTATATATTAGAATTTGGTGGTCCATCGTACCAAATGCGTTTCTAATATCCAAAAATAAGCAAGCAACATATTTTTTTTTCTATACTTGTGGATATTCGATTTGTGAGATTCAGACAAACTGCTGTAGTACTTGAGTTTTTTGTGAATCGAAACTGCTGAGCCGATATAATGTTATTGTCGTTTAAATGTGCTAATATTGGATCATAAATATTTTTTTCGATTTACCAGAGATTTCGAGTTTAATACGGAGATAGGCATATAATTTATTTGTTATATTTATTGGTTCGTTGGATCTTAAAACTAGGAAGGTTGCAGACCAACAAGCCAATAGAATAATCATCCTCAACAGAACGATTTGAGCAGTTGAATCGTTCGATACGTTAAAATCCCCACGCATACGCACATTTTCCGGCGATCATCAACACATTGCAGAGTCGGAAAATTACGACTCCACTGGGAAATACATCGCTAACTGTTAGGGCTAATAGAGGCTGTCCCCATGAAGGGCGACTCTCTTCGTTGCTTTGGCTGTGAGTTGCTGATGATCTTTTAGATAAACTGAAACATTCTGGCTTCACCACTATAGGGTATGCCGACAATATAGCAGTTATGGTGAGAGGAGAACATGACTCAACTGTCGGTGACCGAACACAGGCAGCTTTAGACCTTGTGATGAATTGGTGCAATAAGATGGGACTGTATGTCAATCAGCAAAAAATAGAAGCGTAGTCTTTACTAACAGAAATAGCTTTAATTTCGATCCTTTAATGGCAAACGGATACAAATAGTGTAGGAGATTAAGTACTTGGCAGTGATCCTGGACAGCAAGCTTATTTGAAACTCACATCTAAAATATATCTCGGACAAAGTAAACAAAGCGTTCTTCACCAGCAGAAACTTGTTTCGGCAATCCTGGGATAAAGAACCAAAGGGATGCCCCAGGTGCTTTCAGAACCACACCCACATAAGCAACGGAAAACCTTCTCTTACGCACTCCATTGTACTGGAGCACGTAAGAGAGCAGCATCAAATGCTCACACACTCGTCGAAATTCTAAAACCTGTCATGGTGACCGCCCATCTAACGATCCTCTCGAAACTGCAAAACGAAGTGGAGACCTACCACATTTTGGACTGCACACCAAATATCACTGATATATAGGAAGACAATTTATTATAAAAATAGAGGCCAGGGAATATCCAAGTAAACAGGACTAGCCAGGTATACTGATGGCTTCTGATGTCCAAACCAACGGAGGCACATGAGCAGGGTTGTTTGACCCCAAGAGATACGAACAGTAGCACTGGGCCCTTCTGCAACAGTACTTCAAACCAAAAACTTCGCCATCAAATACTGTGCTATGCTGTGCGATGAGAGAAAATGTGGCAACATAGACTTATACAAATACAATAAAAACACACATACTAAACTACGGGAATATTACCAAAATCTACAAAAATCACAAAACCAACTACGTCACACTTGTGTGGGTACTTGGTCATACAGTAGCAGACTTGCAGTAGCTAGCAAAGAAAAGCGCTAGCAAAAAATTAATTGGTCCAGAGTTATGCTTTGGACTGACCAGAATTTAATTCAAATGAGTTATTTAAATAGGAACAAACTAGACATTTATGGAGAAGGCGGGCGTTTTTTACATTAAAAAAGTTTTTAGGCAATTTCCCTGTGTCTCCTCCAAAAACAGTCGATTTTGAGAAAATCTTAACATGGTGCGTGAAAAAACACGGTCCGATAAACAAACTGGACCGGCTGGACCATGTTGCCCCTGGTAGATGCAAATTTAGTTGCAACTGAGGGCAGAAACGATGTAACATATTATCCTAGACCTCCCACATTATTCATTATAGACTCCCACTTCTATTTTCCGCTATAAAAAAATAGTGAAGATTTGAGTGCAAAAGCTTAACCGTTTTTATAAATTTCAGACACACAGCGTCTTGCAGAATAACATTCAAATTCTTATGGTCGTAGCTCGTATGTAGTTTGTTTGGGTTCAAAAGATCTATCCAATAATTACCATGGTTGGTAAAATATGTCCTTTCTTCAATATTTCCTGGAAAAATGATCGATTTGCTAATTTCACATGAAATAAACGAAAAAAAACATAAAAAGTTAAAATCATTTTCTTATAAACAAAAACAAGCTCAAAAATACGAAATAAATAAATCTCGAACATCTTCTATAGATCACGCCCTATATTTTTCTTTTAATTAACAAAAAACAAAATTCATTAAATCAAGAAAGTGAAAAATTTAAATTTTAGAAGCAAATAAATATTAATTTTCCGAAAACGAAAAATTTGTCTACGACATAAGAAAATTAAATAAATTATTTAAAGTAAAAACTTTAAACAAAAAATAAATTAGATTAAATATTAGACTAATTTTTACGGTGCTTGCTTTACAATGGAAGTCTAATTTGAATATTTTTGTTTTGTATAAAAGGACGAGGATTACCGATTAATATCACCCAGATTTAAAGGTGGATAGAAGTAATGAATGATTTAATTTCACGGTAAGCATGAATTTTATTTAGTGAATAACACAAAAGCGTTTTTCTTTTCTAATAAAAAAAAACCACTCCTGACTCCAGTGTAAATAAAAATAAATTTATAAAATATATTTTCAATCTAAATAAAATTTATTTTAAAATTCAATAAATTTGGCTTTTCAAAAATGTTTTTTTAGATTTTCCTTAAGGAATTCAGTAAAGTTAGAAAAATAAATTGAAATGTATTTCTTAGAAAAAAAAATAAGAAACTCAAATTATTATTGTTATTGAATTGCCAGTAGAATTTTCTTTTTATTGTTCTGAAATTTAAATTTTTATTTTATTTTTTTAAATGAATAAATGTATGAACTAGCAAGACAATAAAATGTGGTTGAAATTGATTTATGTTTAAGAAAATATTTGAAGAAAATTTATAGTTATTTGTTTAACAAATTTTAAAGTAAATATTCGAATGAACGACTTTGTATAAGCTTAAACGAAATTTTTATTACGTTTGAAGTTTGGTATCAAGCACTCAAACCGAATTATCGCAAAAATATTTTCCTAAGATACAAAACGAAATTTTTACCGTGAAACACTGATGTTAATTACCAATTTAACATGATTAAATCGAATGAAAAAGAAAAGAAAAAAACTTTTGTTGGCAACAGTCCATATACTCCATTTTTACGACTGTCATAATTTTCATTCATAATCAAAATTGAAAATATTAATCTTATTGTTTTTAAATTATAAACAGAAATATACAAAAAAAATTATTAAACCGAAAGCAAGAAACTGAAAAATTGCAATTAAATCCTCCTGAACATCAAAAACAGTTATTGTAGCTCGAAGTTGCTGAAGGTCAGCACAACTTTGTACAATATTCCCCAAAAACAGATCATTGCAGAAAAATGTGCAGAATCGAAACCAACAAAAATCGAAACTTATATATAATTACAAAAAAAACAATCAATTTCGTTCAACAGATGCTTGAATATCATTTTAGTTTAATAATATATCAAATAAGTACAAGCTTACCTGAACTATTTTTGTCATTTCTTGAATATCTATGACACCATTACCATCAACATCATACATTCTAAATGCCCATTTTAATTTTTCTTCTGGAGTTCCACTAGATGTGACATCAATTGCTAACAAAAATTCCTGTAAAGAAAATTAACAATAAGTTAGAGAATAACGAGTAAAATGTGTTAACAAGTCAGTATAAATATCAACATTAACATCCAACATCAATATCAATATACATTTCAATATCAGTATCAGTATCAGTATCAGTATCAACATCAAAATCAACATCAACATCAACATCAACATCAACATCAACACCAACATCAACATCAACATCAACATCAACATCAACATCAACATCAACATCAACATCAACATCAACATCAACATCAACATCAACATCAACATCAACATCAACATCAACATCAACATCAACATCAACATCAACAATATCAACCTCAACATCAACATTTACGTTAATAATTACTTCAACATCAACATTAACATCAACATGGTCAACTGCAACATAATGATGTTTAACTTTTTTGAGGTAGTTATAGGTAGTCATATTATCTCTTTAAAAACCAAACATAGACTAAGAATTTTTTAAATCAACCCAAATTTAAAAAATCATGCCTTTCACTTTAGTAAAATCTTATCACTTTAACCTTGTTACAACCAAATTTATCGATCCATCTACGTAAAACCTATATTCAATAAAAAGTACTTATAAACCCATAATATCCGTATTCAATTTAGATATTTCTTTTTTAGTTTTAGGACACCAACAAAAAAAAATTACCACACCTTTTCAACTCCAACATAGAAAATTCATTATTTTTATGTCAACATTTTCGTTTTCTTAATTAAATTTAATAAAATGAATTTATGGCCTTCGAACCACTTTACAATATTAAAGGGTGATAATAGTTATATAAAATTCACATTTTATTTCACAAAATTTAATGTGATAAATTTATCACACTCAAAAAGAAATTAAGAAAAAAAGAGTTAAATAAAAAACTAGATAATAGCTAGCCTAGAGTTACCAACCAATATATTTCAATGTGGACTAAACGAAAAATCGATAGATATTATTTTATTTTAATTTGGTTTTGTTGTGTTTTTGGTTGCTATATAATATTATATTGGGAATACAAATTTTCAACATTGTCACAAGTAATCGATCAGAAAGCCAAACTTTCACGAGCGAAACCGGTATTTATATTTATTCATTAATGTTAAGATAGGGATGTTTTACGTAATTTTACGTAAAATTTGTTTTTTATGACAATCAGCAGTACTATTTTACAATACCATTCAAACTATGAATCATTTGAATAATTCAGTTTTTAATCTAAATCCCACTTCTGACACCAATGGAATTTTTGAGAAATCAAACAAAACTAAGACAATTTTTTTCCAATTTAATATTGACAACTTTTATCAAAAATTTTAGTTACACTACTTAGACCGCGTCACCATATAAAAGATTAAACTAAAAACACAATCAAAATTTGACCTCAGTTTCAGAGTATTTTTTTCTATTCTGTTTGATCGTTTAAGGTTTGAATGCCTTTCAGCTAAATAAAAATGTGTAAATATATCGCAAACAACAAGTCAATTTATTTCATTTTTTATTTTAATCTGCATAAGCTACCATGTTCACATAAATCATTACATTTGTTATAACACGATATAACATTATTGATTACTCGACCAATTTAGCAAAATCATTAATAACAGAACATTACGAACGAATTTATTATTATTTTTCTAAGCTTTCATTAAATCAATGTGTATTTGTGATTTTTTTTAAACCGTGATAAAAAATTCACTTTTCTCTATTTTCATTTCATTAAAGCTTTTTAATTTCCTTTTAATTTTTTTACTCAAACAGAAATACATACGTACATACTCATATATGTATGATAAATGATCGATCATATTTTGTTTTAAATATAAAAGAATAAAAAAGGTTACGTCAATCATATAGGTTGATTTATAGAACAAGATTTTTTTTATTTTTGATGCCTTGTGGGCATCAAAGCGTTAAACTAAAAAGTAGGGTCTGTGTCGACCAGACGGTGGAAGTTATACTTCTTTGACCATTCGCTCACACACACTTAAAAAGTCCATGATTAAGTTGTGTCACTTAACTAATTTAGGCCGCCATCTGAAAGATCGTTTATGAACCACATTTAACATTCAATTCGCAATTAAAAAATGTTAAAGCTTTTAATTGAGATAAAAACTATCCTATCAAATATATATTAAGCTATCAAATATTTATTAAATATATATTTATTATTATATATTATTCTTAAGTCGCTCAAAAAAGAAACAAAAATTGCTAAAATTACCCATACAAAGTTGTATGAAAAATTTAACCTATTTTCGTATTTGTCTTACGAACAGAAGAAAATAATATGCTTAATATATTCAGCAATAGTTCATAAAGAAATTTAAATTATTTAATTGTAGTAAAAAGAGAAATTTCATATATAATTTGTAAAATTATTCAAGTTGTGTTTTGTATGAAAGCCCATATAATTTTTTTTGGAATTTATTCTCCTTTCATCCTTTTGCAGCGCCATTGCGGCAAACACCGGAACAAAATAATCGCTCAATAACATATTTGATAGTCTATATGGGCTGTACACGGATGATTAAAAAGCCGATAAAGCAGGTTTGACAGTAAACTAATTAATTTACGCCGCCATCTGAAAGTTTGCTTACGAACCATCCATATTTAACATTTAATTCGCAATTAAAAAATATTAAGGCTTTTAATCGAGATAAAAACTATACTATCTCTCAAGTTGGACCATTATACACACTGTACAAAATTTTTGCGGATAATCGTCAATTTTCTTAGTTTTTTTAGTCTAAAACAATTTGAACCTTATGCTCTATGGTGATCAAGACGAAATTTCCAAATCAATTGTAAAAAAAAAGCGTGACGCGATTTCTCGACCAACACCCCATCAAAATGTGTACAACGAGCGTAAAGAAGTATAACTTCAACAATTATTTTTTCTACCCAGGTTTACAATACATTTCGGTATAGAGCGATTTTTCTGTTCCGGTGTTTACCGCAATGGCGCTGCAAAAAGGGGATAAGAGAATAAATTCAAAAAATTTTATATGGGATTTCATACAAAACACAACTTGAATAATTTTAAAAATTATCTATGAAACTTCTCATTTTACTACAATTAAATAATTAAAATTTGTTTATGAACTATTATTGACTATATATTAAGCATAATATGTAAAATATTTTATTTTTTCTGTCCGTAAAAACAAATACGAAAATGGGTTAAATTTTTCATACAACTTTGTATGGGAAATTTTGGCAATTTTTATGTTTCTTTTTTGAGAGACTTAAAATAGTACATTATGATGCTAGGACGTAAAGCTAAAGATTTTGGACGGATGTGGAGTTTGCAAATCGAGGCGCTAACCGAGATTTGCACCCACATTAAGTCCAAAATAGCTTACGTCCGTGCATCATATACTATTTTTTATTCGCCGCAAGCAAAATATTTTAAGAAAATTTGTTTATTTTAAATTAAAATTATAAATTTTCTTAAATTTTAAAATAAAAATATGTGGAACAAGTAACCTTAGACAAAATATTTATTATTTTTTCCAAATTATTGTGTAGCTATGACAACAAATGATAACAACTATTTTAATTGGATAATGAAATTTTGAATTAAAGGTTTGCTTTGATAAAAATTTTTATTTCTCATAGAATTTAAACAAATACAAATGCTTTTTACTTTTTGGGACGTAGCTATGACAACAAAATAAATAGTTGAAAAGTGATACTTTAAAGCCGCAAATCACAGTAATAAAGTAACACTTTAATACGCAGGCGAATAAAAATAATATTTTATATATTACGCTTAATATATAATCAACAATACTTTATAATAAAATTAAAATTGTTCAATTGTGGTAAAATGAGAAATTTCTTAGATAACTTTTAAAATTATTCAAGTTGTGTTTTGTATGGAATCCCATATAAATTTGTTGTGATTTTTTCTCTTATCCCCTTTTTGCAGCGCCATTGCGGTAAATAACGGAACAAAAAAATTGCCCTATACATATATGACATCGAGTGACATCTATGAATAGCATATGTGCACTAGCAATTAATTTAGAAAAGTCAGTTATTTAGCAAAAATACTAGTGTGAGGCACAAGCATAAAACATTGAAATGAGGTAATTAACCGAAAATTATCTATATGTATATGAAAAAATACTTTTGAATTAAGTTTCAAAATTTGTCTTGCCAAAAGTCTCGCAATGCAGTAATATTCTTTTTTACTCCTATCACAGTAAATTATCAATTACATCACACTAACCATGACATGTAAATTGATTATTACGAAAAGTGTAACGTAATGAGAAAAAAGTGTTACGTAATGTATTTTCATATATATATATTTCCTAACACTTTTAATAAAAAGAAAAATTTTTATTTAAAAAAAAATTTGATTTTTAAAAATTAAATATTTCAATTCATTTTGACACAGAATATGCAAAGCTTACCACAATTTGTAAACTATTTGCATAATTTATAATTAGTAGTTCATTTTTTCAAGTAAACTTACGCCAAGTGCCAACGGCAAACAGTGTTAATTATAATTATACGCGTTTGGGTATTAAACAAAGTCGTAGAAAAAGTATATAGCAAACCTCGAGCTGCAAACCATTTTCCATGCTCGTGAAGGTACTGCATTCGCCGCTACGCGTCTCGAGCGCAATATTTTCCCTCGCATGTAAAATGCTATTTATAGCGCTAGGTATGTAATATACTATTATAATGATTTTAGTTAATTATGTTGTTATATCACAAAATCAAGTACATAGTATTTCAGTAGTATGTATTTGTATTTCATACAAATTTTTCTGTGAAGAATAAAAAAAGGTCGGTTAACTGTGCATTAAATCCATTTTTTGTAACTATTTTAAAAATAGTTGTTATAGAATAAAGAATATAGATATTTCAATTGAATCGTTTATCTTATTATTTTTAATAATTAAAATGTTGGAGTATATTTTTGGAAACTCATTTTTTATTGCAAGATCTTCGAAAAATAATTTTAAGGCCGGCTACAATTCTAGAATCCAACTTACTGCTGTAAAAAAAGAAACCCATCATATCTCGCTGGCAACAAAGAACCCAATTTTTGAGGGAGTGTTTGAGTCTTGGAACCCGAGGTGGCAATAATTATGCAAAGAATAGTAGATTGTATTACTAGTGCGAACGCGTTTTCCAAACAGAAGTGTAGTTCGCTGTACTCGCTACGCTCGTGCTGCAATCACTCGCGTTTTGAAACGCAGTTCGCGCTAGTAATACACACTAGTTTTTGTGCCAAATGCAGAAAATTTATTAAATATTTATTAAATTGTTGATAAAATAAATTAAATAAATATAAAAATATATATATATATTAGGGTGTTTCATTTTTACATGCAAAAAATAAAATGTAGAATTTTTTGCAAACTTTGCTCACGCCGTGAGTCTCAGTGATGTAAAAGATATATATGCCAAATTTCAAGAAGATTGGATAATATTTAGAGGTTGCACACTTTGACCAGTTTTATAAAAGTTTATGTAAATTTAAAGTAAATTTCACTAAATATAGCTTAAAGTGATCAATGTGTGCAACCCCTAAACATTATCCAATTTTCTTGAAATTTGGCAAATATATCTTTTACATCACTGAGACTTGGGGCGTAAGCAAAGTCATATGAAAATCAAATCTTTGGAAAATGAAACACCCTAATATATATATATATATATATATATATATATATATATATATATATATATATATATATATATATATATATATATATATATATATATATATATATATATATATATATATATATATATATATATATATATATATATATATATATATATATATATATATATATATATATATATATATATATATATATATATATATATATATATATATATATATATATATATATATATATATATATATATATATATATATATATATATATATATATATATATATATATATATATATATATATATATATATATATATATATATATATATATAGACATATATATATATATATATATATATATATATATATATATATATATATATATATATATATATATATATATATATATATATATATATATATATATATATATATATATATATATATATATATATATATATATATATATATATATATATATATATATATATATATATATATATATATATATATATATATATATATATATATATATATATATATATATATATTAGGGTGCTTTTTTTTGGGGCGACCATTCTTTTTTTCTGGTGCCCCACCAAAATTTTGTTGGAAATACCCAAGAAAACGTCCTCCTAAAATATGAGCCATCAAAATTAATGTTTAGCACTCGGCCTTTGCGTTTGAATATTTTCCATACAAAATACATGTAAACTTCAGTGTTTTTAAAAAAAAAAATTACAGCTCAGCGGCATTTTATACTATTGCAAAATGGAAAAAAGCAACTAACTCAGGATTAAATTATCTACAAAAGTGCTCTTATAGAAGTAACTGTAACTTACACCGGTGACACAGTACAGATCACTAAAGTCAGTTTCATATGAATTTCTTGTTCTTTTGTTTTTATTTCATAAATGGCTAAAGCTACAGGAAAAATGTTAATAACAAAGTTGTAGCTAATTAAGTTTCCTACAAAAACTTTGTAGTAACCGAATCTCTGTGATGGATATTTCTCGAGATAATGAGCTTTCATTAAAATGGATGTTTTGAAAGATTTCGTCATCAATTTATGAAGACCATAAGTTCTAAAATAATAAATGTTTATTATCTCGAGAAATATCAATCATAGAGATTCGGTTGTTATCAGTTTTTTGTAGGAAACTTAATTAACTACAACTTTGTTATGGACATTTTTCCTTTAGATTTAGCCATTTATGAACTAAAAACAAAAGAACAAGAAATTCATATGAAACTGACTTTAGTGATCTGTACTGTGTCACCGGTGTAAGTTACAGTTACATCTCCATAAGCATTTTTGTAGATAATTTAATCTTGAGTTAGTTGCTTTTTTCCATTTTGAAATAGTAAAAAATGCCGCTGAGCTGTAATATTTTTTTTAAAAAGCACTAAAGTTTACATGTATTTTGTATAGAAAATATTCAAAGGCAAAGGCCGAGTGCTAAACATTAACTTTGAGGGCTCATATTTTAGGAGGACGTTTTCTTGGGTATTTCCAACAAAATTTTGGTGGGGCACCAGAAAAAAAGAATGGTCGCCCCAAAAAAAAGCACCCTAATATATATATATATATATATATATATATATATATATATATATATATATATATATATATAT